>CAWWDR010000961.1:10000-25000 GCA_963942565.1 Maea johnstoni | reverse complement strand
GTGTTGCCTGTACCTAGGTTACAGTTTTCAAATTGTGCTAAGAAACTATTATAGCTAATCACGAATGCCGATCCATTGCTTTAATCATCCTAGAGCTAATGGATAGTCGAAACCTACAGTAGGCTAATATCGTCTATATGGTAAGACCTGTTTGATTCATTTTACATTTTTGTAATTTTGTGCTTTTCCCTATGTTCATGATATTTCGAATGCCACTATGGTTTGTGTATATGTGTGATTTTGTGCATTTCGCACAGTCAATAAACATAATAAAAAATAATAATAATAATAATACTAATAAAAAAAAATAATGATAATGATAATAATAATAGTAATTGTAATATTAATAATGATAATAATACTAATAATGATTTAATGATGATGATGATGATGATAATAATAATAATGATGATAATAATAATAATAATAATAATAATAATAATAATAATAATAATAATAATAATAATAATAACAATAATTGATACTTGATATAGCGCCCTTTCCACATAAAATGTTCAAAAGCGCTTTAACATACAATACAATGGACGTGACCGACAGTCTTACCCAACATAACTTATGCTGGCCAAGTACCCGAGAAAAGCGACCACCTAACCCGAAGGCACTGACAACCTGTTCACTTGCTTTAAGCGCTCGATCCCGTTATGATACATGTGTACATACATATAATGATATTCAATCTGGGTAATTACGGTTGGGATTTTTTCAGCTTATCTTGGAAAGTGTTTCATTTTTTACTTTTGGTGCATTCAGCATATGCCGTTCCGCCTGTTTTTGTTATTCAACATCACATATTCAATATAACAGAAAAAGACAACATCAATGGTCAATGCTTAAAAGTGTTTCTTATAGATATATTCATCATTGTGAACAAACAATCATGCGTGATAGATTTTCTATTGTAATATATGTATTCTTCTGTAATGTTTATTATTCGTCATCGAGTTTTCGGTCCGAAAACGGAAGTACCACATGAATTTCCGGAACTTGACAAAATAGATATATTAGCCTCATTTATGGTTTGCAATTTCCTCAGCAATATTTCTTCCCTAAAATTGTTCAGAAATGGGTCGAACATGATGGTTAAACAGCTGGAGATCAATTACTGGAAATAATCCTGAAAACTCTTTGGCTATGACAAGTGATAGCAGTTCTATCTCTATCATAGGTCTCTGTCATTTCCATTATTAGTTGCAAAACCAACTTGAGATAAATGTACACCGTCGACATTTAAATCACGCAGTGAATGCGTGGGCAGCCCGGCTATAGTACACGACCGCACGCCCGATTGACTTCCAGTTTCCTGTGCATAGATGCATGGATGACCTCATAATTGAACGAAGCTTTGATTCGTAACCTACGTGGGTCATTGATGTGCTTGGTTTATTGTTTTGACCTGTTATCCATTATACAAATATGCCATGCCAGTGTGGGTATCCTGATGGAATGTCTCCCAGAGGGAGGATGGTTTTCCCGAGGGCGGAGCCCGAGGGAAAACCATCCTCCTGAGGGGAGACATTCCATCAGGATACCCACACTGGCATGGCATATTTGTTTTATTACACCGAACAAACCACAATTTGGTAAAATATCAATGAAAACAACGACTGCCGGTAGATCCAGTGAGAACGGTGGACGTTTTGCCGGTGGACATTTCGCCGGTGGACATGATGGAATGGCCAACCTTTGTAAGCCAATCACGGCTTACGATTTTCACGTGAGGTATAATAAAGGTATTTGTACAACCAGGCGCTGGAAGCCGGCCGGTCGACTGGTGCAGGAATTAAATGTCTGTACTGTAGTTTGAATGATCATTCGCCAATTTGAAATATCAATGCAGTATCCTTGGATAGTATCATTACAAAATTGCGTACGGACTGTGGCACATATCCACTTAACGGTAATATTGGCCAACGCTTGTCCACCCATTTTAACCATTTTATACCAAATGAATCGCGATTTCATGTAGGTAGAAAACACAGTTCGATAGAAATGTGAAATTGTAACCATTTGATACCAAATGACTCGCAACTTCATGCAAGTAGAGAATACGAATTGAGAAAAAATATGCAATTTAGCAAAATATACCGTTTACTTCGTTTCTCTGAGGTTTCATACGTACAGAGTAAAACGAAAATACAACACCCGATTTAACCGCAATGAACCGAAAATGTGGTCGGGATACTAAATCGAACCCGTCCTGAAAAACCGGATGGACACCACGGAAAGACGGACAGACAGACAACTGTTACCCTTTTGTAGGCGCTAAGCTTGAAACAGGAAGCGGACGTAGGGAGAGGATTTAAGAGTGAATGTTCCATGCGGAAGCTATTGTCATGCGTATTTACTCCTAATAAACACTGTGAAATGAATTATATTCTGTTTGGCGTAGTTGATCCTAAAACGTGACTGTGTGGGTAAATGCAAGGTTCTAAATCCTTATCCTATGACAGTAGTTTAACTGATTGATTCGAGAAGCTGATAGGAATGGCTGGAAATTTGCAGTGATATCTTGCGGGCAAAGGTATTTTTGGAAAAGGTTCTGAGGAAAATATGTTAAGGGGAACACTACCAACAACTCTCCTTGAAATGTTATGTAAATCATTCTTGGATTCCGCAGTTATTGTCAAAAGGATTATAAATCCAGACGACAATTTCTGATGGAAGGGACTCTCTTATGCTGGGATATAACATAAACAGTATTGACTTGATGTATGATTATTATGCAAATTACTAGTACATAAGGCCTATGGTATTAAACTCTTTGAAGAAGAAATGTTTGTTTGGTTATGATTAACAATTCTCCCTCAAAATCTTTCCAAAAATAGCTTTAATTGTCTGGAAAATATTGGACAAAATACTCAGGACCTGTTCATAACTGGTTTGCATGTTTTTTTGTATATTGATTATATAAACTAATTTAGCATGCAAAACATTCGATCCCTTTTTGCCATCTGACTTATTCTTCTGAAATGCATCCATAGTCTGATATCTTTAAGTATGACTCATCAAAGTCTTATACATTGTATTTGATAAAAAATCTAAAAATATTGCCTAACATAAAAAGGTACAAAAGCTCCCAGTCAAATATTACTCATGATGTTTCCTTTTCATCAAGATGTTTCTATACATTACGGGTCGTGTCCGCGGTATAGATGTGATTCACTGCTGGGTATAAACCAGTAGATCAGGTTTGAACTCTTCTTAACTAAAATTCACTCGCCACGAATAAAAAGATAAAGGGAGACAGCAATAGCAATGTTAAGAATAATTCACCGAAATATATAGTGATAATAATAATAATAGTAATGGTGATAATAATAATAATAATAATAATAATAATAATAATAATAATAATAATAATAATAATGATAATTATGATAACAATAATAATAATGATGATGATGATGATGATGATAAAATACTACTACTACTACTACTACTACTACTACTACTACTACTACTACTACTACTACTACTACTACTAATAATAATAATAATAACAATAATAATGATAATAATAATGATAGTAATAACAATAGTAATGATAATAATAATGATTTCTGATTGACTCATTTGGCCGTCAAGCCATAAAGTGGTGGTCAAACCTCAATGCCTCGGCCAATTGTTCTAAGAGAATCTAATCCTTTTCCTCAGCCAAAGTTTATATTTCATAACGTTTGAACCCTCAGTGTGTTCATCTTTTCTTCTTTGTTGTTGTAAATCATGTCACTAGCAAATAAAAAAGTAAGTAATACAATTGCATTCCCGAAATTAGAAAATACCAATAATTTAAATTGCCTACAATTATTGTACGCATCCGCCGTGGCCAAGTGGTTACGATGCCTAGCTCCCAAGATTGAGTTCACAGGTTTGAGTCTCCGCTCGAGCCCCATGACCGGGTCGACATGGTCGCTATATAAACGTTCAGCGTTGTCGAGGGTTGTCTATGGCCCTTCTGTAACTTATTAACTTAAATGTTGGAACTATTCGTAAGGAGAAGAGAATTTCTTACCGGTTCCGGGTTTCTATCTCGTCGCGATATGACCTAAGCAGTTGAAAGTGACGTAAAAATGCAAAAAACAAATTCTTCC
Source organism: Maea johnstoni (assembly GCA_963942565.1). Classification (NCBI taxonomy): domain Eukaryota; kingdom Metazoa; phylum Annelida; class Polychaeta; order Spionida; family Magelonidae; genus Maea; species Maea johnstoni. Next base: position 20,888 of record CAWWDR010000961.1, on the reverse strand, counting down.
TTCCTTCCTAAAAATCTTGTTTAGTCTTATCGGCCGTGTGGTCTAAGGCGTTGCCACTGTACGGGTTCAAATCATGGCTGGGGCATGTGGGAAAGTTTCCACTGACTTGGGGTTAGGCGGTGTTTTTCTCCGGGTTTCCCCCACTACTTACAACTGGCGAGTCACGACCTATGGCAGAAAAAGTGACGAAAATCGAAATTTCTAATTCAAGTCATCTTACATTACCTCTTGTTTAACCAGTATATCTTATACTTCTTTTGTTTCTCAAGATTTCTTTGTTTTTACATTTTCTCATTTTTTTCTAAGATTTTCCCATGCTTATGCCACACTACGATTGGAAAAGTGACGAAAAACGAAATTCCAAATCCCAAATTCAGTCTTGTCAGTGAGGAGATAAGGGTGCAACCAATGTCGTCTGGCGAGGCAGACAGGATATCCTAGCGGGATAAAGCGAACAAATCTCTTATCTTTTCATCCTGACCTTGAGCAAAAACCACTGTCAATGTACACCGGCTCTTTTTCTACCTTTCTTTCATAACGCGCTGCAGCGCTCAGACCAAGCGGCGAATATGAAATATGCAAATTTATCCTAGATAAGTCACACATCATGAAAAATCTGTGGCAACCTTACCCATTCAAATAAGTTGAATATGATGGAAGGCCTTTAGCAGAATATCTCACTTATATTCGAAATATTAGGAATTGTTTCGCAATTGAAAGGCACCCCAAGTGTTAATGGGTTATTTAACATAAGAGTAACACTGTAAGTGTTCAAAAAGGCTGACTCACTGTTTTCAACTACCGGTTTTTCATTTTTTGTACTAAGAGTGCTATTTTAAAGCAGTATCAAAAGACAGAGACACATACAATAGGATATTCGACAGATTAAGTTATTTTTTGTGAACCATACCTGTAGCATTTTCCTTTAAAAAAAATATATATATATATAATTTTATATATTAGATATTTTTCCAAAGTTGTCAGACTCAAAGTACGATGGGCACGAATAGGTTAACTCTTATCCTGCTTATGGCTAATTAGGCCAATGCCAAATGTTGCAAAAATCCCTATAATAGACTGAAACCCTGGCATATGGGTACTCATCTGAGACCACTCAGCGAGAGCTATCCAATGAATACCAAAATGATAGGGTTTAGATGATTTTCAAAAATCTTCGCATCTTTATACTTTGGATGAAAGTAACCTCAGCATTGGAAGGGTTAAGATATAATCCAAAAGGGCCCTGAAAACCCTGTAGTCGAAATCTAGGTTGCGTAAAAAGCCTTTTTGTAAAATCATTCACCCTTGCTGCGTGAGTGGGTTCACCTACTGTCACCAGAACAACCTTCTCCTAATTGGGTTCACACGGGTACCCTTCTTTATTAGGGCGGAGTTTCCATTTCTCTCGACAACATTGGTTTCGAATTTCGGTTTGGAATTTCATTTATTGTCATTTTTTCTGACACATTGCGGCTCTGTCGTGACTGGCCGGTTGTAAGACTTGCCAGCTGTAAGTGATGTGAGTACCCATCGAAAAACACATAGCCCCAAGTCACCAGCAACTTTCCTACATGTCCGTAAGCACGGTTCGTTCCTGGGGAGTGGTGAATCACAGCCATCAGGGCAGGCCGCCGGCAGTAACAGACAATGGCCACGCATTAGAACACTCGCCCGACGGGCATACCCCCCCCCCCCCCCCCCCCTCCAGTGATAAGAGACAGCGATCATTCAGTGGCAATGCATTACGCCACTCAGCCATCAGGTCAGGCCCGCCAGTGATGAGAGACAGCGATCATTCAGTGGCAATGCATTACGCCACTCAGCCATCAGGGCAGGCCCGTCAGTGATGAGAGACATACAGCAATCACTTCAGTTAGTGGCATCACACTAGACCACTCGGCCATCAGGGCAGGCCCGTCAGTGATGAGAGACATACAGCAATCACTTCAGTTAGTGGCAACACACTAGACCACTCGGCCATCAGGGCAGGCCCGTCAGTGATGAGAGACATACAGCAATCACTTCAGTTAGTGGCATCACACTAGACCACTCGGCCATCAGGGCAGGCCCGTCAGTGACGAGAGACATACAGCAATCACTTCAGTTAGTGGCATCACACTAGACCACTCGGCCATCAGGGCAGGCCCGTCAGTGACGAGAGACATACAGCAATCACTTCAGTTAGTGGCAACACACTAGACCACTCGGCCATCAGGGCAGGCCCGTCAGTGACGAGAGACATACAGCAATCACTTCAGTTAGTGGCAACACACTAGACCACTCGGCCATCAGGGCAGGCCCGTCAGTGACGAGAGACATACAGCAATCACTTCAGTTAGTGGCAACACACTAGACCACTCGGCCATCAGGACAGGCCCGTCAGTGACGAGAGACATACAGCAATCACTTCAGTTAGTGGCAACACACTAGACCACTCGGCCATCAGGGCAGGCCCGTCAGTGACGAGAGACATACAGCAATCACTTCAGTTAGTGGCAACACACTAGACCACTCGGCCAATAGGGCAGGCCCGTCAGTGACGAGAGACATACAGCAATCACTTCAGTTAGTGGCAACACACTAGACCACTCGGCCATCAGGGCAGGCCCGCCAGTGACGAGAGACATACAGCAATCACTTCAGTTAGTGGCAACACACTAGACCACTCGGCCATCAGGACAGGCCCGCCAGTGACGAGAGACATACAGCAATCACTTCAGTTAGTGGCAACACACTAGACCACTCGGCCATCAAGACAGGCCCGCCAGTGAGGAGAGACATACAGCAATCACTTCAGTTAGTGGCAACACACTAGACCACTCGGCCATCAAGACAGGCCCGCCAGTGACGAGAGACATACAGCAATCACTTCAGTTAGTGGCAACACACTAGACCACTCGGCCATCAGGGCAGGCCCGTCAGTGATGAGAGACATACAGCAATCACTTCAGTTAGTGGCAACACACTAGACCACTCGGCCATCAGGGCAGGCCCGTCAGTGACGAGAGACATACAGCAATCACTTCAGTTAGTGGCAACACACTAGACCACTCGGCCATCAGGGCAGGCCCGCCAGTGACGAGAGACATACAGCAATCACTTCAGTTAGTGGCAACACACTAGACCACTCGGCCATCAGGGCAGGCCCGTCAGTGACGAGAGACATACAGCAATCACTTCAGTTAGTGGCAACACACTAGACCACTCGGCCATCAGGACAGGCCCGTCAGTGACGAGAGACATACAGCAATCACTTCAGTTAGTGGCAACACACTAGACCACTCGGCCATCAGGGCAGGCCCGTCAGTGATGAGAGACATACAGCAATCACTTCAGTTAGTGGCAACACACTAGACCACTCGGCCATCAGGGCAGGCCCGTCAGTGACGAGAGACATACAGCAATCACTTCAGTTAGTGGCAACACACTAGACCACTCGGCCATCAGGGCAGGCCCGTCAGTGACGAGAGACATACAGCAATCACTTCAGTTAGTAGCAACACACTAGACCACTCGGCCATCAGGGCAGGCCTGTCAGTGACGAGAGACATACAGCAATCACTTCAGTTAGTGGCAACACACTAGACCACTCGGCCATCAGGACAGGCCCGCCAGTGACGAAAGACATACAGCAATCACTTCAGTTAGTGGCAACACACTAGACCACTCGGCCATCAGGGCAGGCCCGCCAGTGACGAGAGACATACAGCAATCACTTCAGTTAGTGGCATCACACTAGACCACTCGGCCATCAGGACAGGCCCGCCAGTGATGAGAGACATACAGCAATCACTTCAGTTAGTGGCAACACACTAGACCACTCGGCCATCAGGGCAGGCCCGTCAGTGACGAGAGACATACAGCAATCACTTCAGTTAGTGGCAACACACTAGACCACTCGGCCATCAGGACAGGCCCGTCAGTGACGAGAGACATACAGCAATCACTTCAGTTAGTGGCAACACACTAGACCACTCGGCCATCAGGACAGGCCCGCCAGTGACGAGAGACATACAGCAATCACTTCAGTTAGTGGCAACACACTAGACCACTCGGCCATCAGGACAGGCCCGCCAGTGACGAGAGACATACAGCAATCACTTCAGTTAGTGGCAACACACTAGACCACTCGGCCATCAGGGCAGGCCCGCCAGTGACGAGAGACATACAGCAATCACTTCAGTTAGTGGCAACACACTAGACCACTCGGCCATCAGGACAGGCCCGTCAGTGACGAGAGACATACAGCAATCACTTCAGTTAGTGGCAACACACTAGACCACTCGGCCATCAGGGCAGGCCCGTCAGTGACGAGAGACATACAGCAATCACTTCAGTTAGTGGCAACACACTAGACCACTCGGCCATCAGGGCAGGCCCGTCAGTGACGAGAGACATACAGCAATCACTTCAGTTAGTGGCAACACACTAGACCACTCGGCCATCAGGGCAGGCCCGTCAGTGACGAGAGACATACAGCAATCACTTCAGTTAGTGGCAACACACTAGACCACTCGGCCATCAGGGCAGGCCCGTCAGTGACGAGAGACATACAGCAATCACTTCAGTTAGTGGCAACACACTAGACCACTCGGCCATCAGGGCAGGCCCGCCAGTGATGAGAGACATACAGCAATCACTTCAGTTAGTGGCAACACACTAGACCACTCGGCCATCAGGGCAGGCCCGCCAGTGACGAGAGACATACAGCAATCACTTCAGTTAGTGGCAACACACTAGACCACTCGGCCATCAGGGCAGGCCCGTCAGTGACGAGAGACATACAGCAATCACTTCAGTTAGTGGCAACACACTAGACCACTCGGCCATCAGGGCAGGCCCGCCAGTGACGAGAGACATACAGCAATCACTTCAGTTAGTGGCAACACACTAGACCACTCGGCCATCAGGGCAGGCCCGCCAGTGACGAGAGACATACAGCAATCACTTCAGTTAGTGGCAACACACTAGACCACTCGGCCATCAGGGCAGGCCCGTCAGTGACGAGAGACATACAGCAATCACTTCAGTTAGTGGCAACACACTAGACCACTCGGCCATCAGGACAGGCCCGTCAGTGACGAGAGACAGCGATAAGTTAGTGGCAATGCATTACGCCACTCAGCCATCAGGACAGGCCCGCCAGTGACGAGAGACATACAGCAATCACTTCAGTTAGTGGCAACACACTAGACCACTAGACCACGAATTACCTACAAAAATATCTTTTTTCAGTGGTGGGAGCCAAACTGTGCTATTCACGCTCCTTATATGGTGCTCTTTTCAAGGTATTCTAATTTTGTAACAAATTACCTACAAAATTAACTATTTTCAGTGGTGGAAGCAAATCTGTGCTATTCACATTTCTATGTATATGGTAATATTTTCAAGGTATCCCCATTTTGTGACAAATCACCTACACAATGGCGCTTTGTGCATGAATGGGTTAAAACCCAATTATCGCCCGGATGTCGATTTCACTGCAAGATAGTGGGTCATCGCTCCCACATGCCTCGGATAGATAGCTGAAAATCGATAAGTGTTTCCAATACATTGATTTTCCCTCGTCCTCCCGTTCTCTAGGCGGCTGGTATGGAAACATCAGGTGTTGACGATGGGTTGAAAATGGCGACAGGTACTTCTTTGCTCAACACAGAATATTTGGGTGCTTTTTGGAAAACCTTTCGCTCTGTCGCTGGATATTTGTAATTAATGACAAATGATATGGCATGATAATGGCGACGATGATGATGATGATGATGATGATGATGACGAGGAGGAGGAGGAAAATGCTGCTGCTAATGATAATGAAACTAATGATGATGATAATGATAATAACAATAATAATAATAAAAATGATAATAACAATACTACTACAACTACTACTACTACAACTACTAATATTAATAATAATATTAATAATAATAATAATAATAATAATAATTGTATTAATAATAATGATGATTATAATTATGATAATACTTATAATTATAATAATAATAATAATGATGACAAAAATAAAAGTAATAATAACAATGATAAAAATGATAGTAATAATGATTAAAACAACACCAAAACAAACAACAAAATAATCATCAACAACAGCAACAATAACAGCAGCAACAACAACAAAACTACTACTACTACTACTACTACTACTACTACTACTACTACTACTTCTCCTACTACTACAAATAATAATAATAATACTAATGATAATAATAACAAAAAAGTATATAATAATGATAATAATATGATGGGATGTATCGCAAACAGTACGTTCCGATTTACACGACAGGAGATACCAGTAGTCTAATGCGATGAATAACAGCCCACCATCATATTGCCCTTAAGAAACAGCAGGATACCCATGTTTTGCAACTGGGACAAAACCACCTGTACCAAGAACGTGACACTTTGTTCACTGAACCGTACCTACCCCCGCGGCCTAATGACTTAATATTCCCCCGCCAGGGGGAGCAAGGTCGTTCGTGGACCACCCCTTTTCCTTCAAGCACCAATGTTGACGTAAGCGAGGTGGGGTGCTTGGGTATCGCCTGCGGGTGTACAATTGGCTTACTGGCTGGACCCACTTCGGCATCAGACGTGCTGTAGGGTAGCACGTCGTCCGTAGGACATTCATAGATTCAGCATTCTGCCACTCGCCAAGTTGGCAATATACTAGGTGTATAGGGAAAAGTGCCAGAACAAAATTCTTCGTAATAACGGTTTATGGCAGCGAGTTTATTGATGAAACTGAGCGGCCAAAAAATCAAGTCATGCGTGCGATTGAAACATTGTCTGAAGCTTATATATGGGAAATTTTTTGGCATATTTTCGTGCCCGTGTACTTTTAGCTAATATGTCGAAAAAGGGGAACGACTTTACGGTAATCCTATGAATTGCGAAACAGCGAAATATGTATAGGACGTACACCTACGGTATACTTAATACTAGTCTACACGTCGGAGATGCCTAATTCTGAGAATATCGCTAAACTGGCCATAAGTTCCTAAACCATGGTACGTGTGTGTTATGAATTGTTAAATTGATATTGTGCACGTACGTTGGCATACCCGTCAGCATTCAACAATCCAAAATCAGAATATATATCTTATCAGGCAGTTTACTATACTGCGGTGTCTTTTGGTTTCATTTTGTTAAGTTCCAATTCTGGGAGGGGCCAGGTTATTACTTTGCTAAAGGAGCGGGCCTTTAGAGTTGATAATCATGGAAACATATGTTAATAGGATAACTTTAATTTCAGTTTATGTAGTAGATCACAATTGCTGCATGATAATATACACACAGTTTTCAAAAACACGCAGATAGCTTTGGAACTGAAAATGTCTTCATCAACAACATTTACATTGTGTGATCTTTCCAGACATTGTGTGATCTTTCAAGATCAAATACTTACTATGTTCAGCATATTATGAAATTCTTGGCCGATGGCTAGAAAATAAATTTATTCTTGAGGAATGGTGGACGATTTTTGAAAGTTGGCAAATCAGTAGCTAATCTGAAGATTTCTGACCAAGTTATATAATTCAACCATCCAAAATCAGGAGATTTTATGCGGTTCCAATCCTGGCCACCAGGGGTCAGATTAGTTTATTAGTTAAGGAGTGGGCTATTATATTTACAGGTGTTGGCAAATTGATAACTATACAAGTATGATTATGAAATAACTTTAATTTTATGTAGCAGATCACACTTGCAGCATGATGACAAATTCCCAGTTGTGAGAAACACACAGAGATTGCTTTTGAACTGAATACATCATAATAGTGCATGACCCAGAGGGTTGGTCACTATCATATTGGAGGGAGGGGGCAAATTCTGATTAATGTTTTTGAATTCCCCATATTCTCAGCTTCATGGTATTTCAGTAACAAATATTTCCAAATCAGACCTTTTTTTCTTTTCCCAGGTGAACTTAGCTTTATATATTTACACGATCACTAATTTGCTTTTACTCATTACCCATATTCCTCATACATCTCTATCCATTCCCCTTGAGACATGGATCCGTGCGCCGGCCTACATATTTTGGCGCACGGATCCATTCCTCTGCCATACCTCCCTAACCTTTGCGCTGTGTTGCGCCCAGCGCCACTAGCTTCATACTACTTTCCATTCCTTTTATTTCCACTCCTATCACCTTGTATCGGACTTTCTCTGGTTTATAGAAACAGGTGAATATATATATATATATATATATATATATATATATATATATATATATATATATATATATATATATATATATATATATGTATATATATATATATATATATATATATATATATATATATATATATATATATATATATAAAGTGTTTGTGTTTAAAAACATCTTGTGTCCAACTCTCCCGTTCCTTTTTTACCTACTGCAATAGGGTGACAGCTACATGCGGGTATCTCTATGAGGTGGTAGTAAGGTTGGGTCTAACGAAAAACTTTATTTTTGTTATTTGATGGCTATCTACTTTAGTTATATGCGAGCACCAGTAACCCAGGGATGAACCTGCCCTACAAAGCCAAGAAAAGCTCTGTACAAAAAAACAAGGAAATCCTCAGCTTTTGACTGCTATTGCTGTTAAGTGGTTTTGAATAATTCATAAGAGTACAGGATAGAAGGGGTAAGCCACCCAGGGTTAGATAAACTCGCACAAGCAGTCCTATAGAAATAGCAACTTAATGGACCTAGAAAGGTTTTTATACCTATGTAATGCATGATTTCTTCTCTATCGTATCACATGTTACCAGGTTTAAGATGATTGAATAATTGGAATTTTTGAATTCAAATTGAATAGACATATAATTCAAATTGAACAAAGAACAAATTATATATTAAATTTTAAATTATATATATATATATATATATATATATATATATATATATATATATATATATATATATATATATATATATATATATATATATGTATATATATATATACATACATATATACATATATACACATATATATATATATATATATATATATATATATATATATATATATATATATATATATATATATTTATATACACATATACACTGTAAGAAGGATCAGTAAAGGTTCAACTAGTTTGGAGTTTCATTTATCTGAAAAAGATTAACCTTTGTATAATATGGGTGAACTTTGGACTAATTAGTTACTACTGGGTGAACACCTTCCCAAATAATTTTTCATCGATAAATGATAACCCGCTTGAAATGTTAAGGTTCACCTCCAGCAGAGAACCTACAACGGTTTTCGGTAAACCTCAACTTTTTAAGGTAAAGGTATACCCATTGCAGTGAATGTCATAGTTATACCTTTACCGTTTTGGGTAGATGTTTACCCAAATTTCGGTGAAGTTTAAACATATGGCATACATCCTGTCGTCTCAGATATCAACCAACTGAAAGACCACGTTTCCATTAGTCATGGTGATAAGCTAAAACAAAGGAACAGTGACCTAGATCACAGTTTTGCTGCAAGTTACTTAGTTGTGGCGGGCAGTTCGAGGTTGGATTATATATTGAGCGGGCTCTTCTAAGAGGTTTTATAGAGACTATGCAGGAATATTGTCTCTGGTTTTATACACATTTTCGAACAGTAAGTGACTAAGATGTGTTTGTAACGTTGGAATTACTTACGTGTATACTTAATGTGTTCTTCCTACATATAGAACATCACCTGCCATGAATTGGTACACTTAGCACTTACGGTAACCACGTTTCAGCATTTACTGTAGAAGGAGTTTAGGGTCATGGTGTAGAGATAGAGAAAAGCTATCTTAGAATCTCGCACAATTATAGTGAATTCATATCCATATGATGTTTCAGAGTGGAAACATAAAACCATCAGTCGTTGTAATCCCACCAACACAATTTTGTAGTAAAGGAGACGAGGAAGAAGAAGAGGAAGAGAGACGAAAAAACCTGCACGAAAAGAACTAAATAAGCCATGTTTAAATAACAAAGAATAGACATTAATAACTGGACTGCCGTGGCAGTTTTATTGTAGATGTATGTTTTATGTATCTTATATCGTACTTGATATTAGTATATGTTAAAGGTTATGCATCACAATAATAAATACTCGCCCCTCCCTCCGAAATAAACGTTTACCCCATAGTATAAGGTGACATATAACCCTAGGTGGGTAAACATTTACCCACTACACAAAAGTAATGGTTTACCTGCACTGCCATTAAAGTAGGAAACATTAACCCGGTTCACATATACCAGGGTTAACATTTACCCAAATCGGGTGCAGCTCAGTTGCACCGAAATAGGGTAAACGTTTACTTATAATTTTTACAGTGTGTATATATATATATATATATATATATATATATATATATATATATATATATATATATATATATATATATATATATATATATATATATATATATATACATATACATATATATATATATATATATATATATATATATATATATATATATATATATATATATATATATATATATATATAAAACCTAAATCTTCTTCAATATACACGAAATGTTATTCTTAATCGATGGAATAAGCACCAAAATACTCTTCGTAGAAGGCAGTAGAACTGTACATTACATGTGCTAGTGACTCTATTTAGCCCGTTTGAAAGCCCATGCATCAATTTTGGTGACCTTGATCGATTGATCGAAATAACTGAAATATTTCTATCTTTTGTAATAAAGATTCTTTAAAACGGGTTGTTTTACGTAAATCCATTCCGCTGAAATCATAGATTGGAAGGTAATACAGTCAGGAAGAACAGCATTCTTAATTAAATATTCTAATAGACCATGAAAACGAATTTGATTCTTTTGACCTTGGTATTTACGGAAGATTTCTCCTAACGTTTGAAATTCCGATGAATTC
>CAWWDR010000961.1:0-5000 GCA_963942565.1 Maea johnstoni | reverse complement strand
ATATATATATATATATATATATATATATATATATATATATATATATATATATATATATATATAAAATCAGAGCAACGAAGCAGTAAAAATACCGCAGCTCAATTTGAAACTCCCCTAGGAGACACGCACGTGTGTGTGCGGATGTGGTCGGAGAGGAAAACCGCAGACCGCAAAATTGCTGTCGCTTCGCAATGGTATTCAGAGTTCCTGACCTACTTCAAACACACCCTTATGTACTCTCTGTTCATTCATTTTGTATTCCCGATTGGATCTATTCTCTAAAAAAACACTATGAAACTATACAGTGATGTCGGTTCTCTACTTTTTCTCCATTCTCTGAGGGACTGCCTCAATGCCTGAGCGATTCAGCACATTGGTCCGGCGACAGGTTAGTTGCAATTGATGGATACCTGGTGAAAGGCACCTCCTTCATTTAACTCCAAGTCACTGGCAACTTTCTAACCTTCCCCTGCCGATAATCGAATCCAGGCAGCGGTAAGAGAAAGTCCCTTCGACTACTAGTACCCTTTAATTGACTTGGGGGTACAAGTTGATTGGGATTCTTTCAACCGTCAACTACGGATTGATTATTATTCAACTTTAATCCGCAGAAAAATGTAGATAATATAGATAAATAAAATGTGCCGGTCATTACCCTTGATTTAACGTCCAAATTGACCAATCCATTTTATCACAACATTTTGATGTGAAACCACTATTCTTTGTTCTTTTGTTTACTAACATCTGTTTTCGCATTACTCTCAATGTTACAACGGATTGGCTTGAATGAAGGGAGACAATAAAAACAGCTGTTTACATCGAATTGAAAAACAACAAAAACAACATTTGTTTTCGCTGGTACTTACATTCATGAACATGCATATTAAATTTGCATGTTAAATCACTCGTGGATATTGTAAATCACTTAATTATAGCGGGAACAATACGATAGCGATAATAGCGCTCTGCCCATATGCGCTAAAATACCCGTCTTTATTAAATTTTTAATTGAACCTCCTGCTGCTGTTCCCGTTCACCACTATACTTAGATCACGCTATCCAGGGCAGTACTGTAACTGATTTTCCAGTGGCGATGATCCTCTCTCCACCAACATTAGAGTACTCCTTGAAAATAAATTGTCGTCAGGAGCTGAGTTACTTTTGAAAATATGCCATGACTAGAGAATAAAATTCACAAAATATTTGGTGAAGAGTTGTAGGCTGGATTCTTGTCAATGTTTCTCCTTCAAATATTTTTCAAAAGATGCTTTTGTTAAAGATATAGTCTCAGAATAGTCAGCCTTTTTTGGCTGCTAGGGCATTACTCGTCTGATAACCAACACAACACGACTTTGACTTATTACGGGAGACGAGGTGACGATAAGTGACATTGTTAACCCATATGCTGCTGGCGGCTAATTGCCCAACACAAAATGATGAAAATAACCTGAACAAATGACTATAACCGTGGCATATGGGTACTCATCTAACAATACTCAGTGAGAGCTTTATAAGGAGTACCAACATGACAGGGTTTAGATGGCTTTTAATAACCTTTGCGTCATTGTGCCTTTGGATGAAAGCAGCCTTAGCATTAGAAGGGTTAGCAATCAAAGGTTCAAAGGAATGTCAATAGCTGTTCTATTCACAACAATGAATATCTACATGCACACCACGTGCACCCTTCAATACATATAGATTACAATATATGAAACACTTGTATAGAATTTTTCTTGTGCACAGATATTCTTTAATTGAAGTCTCGCAGCCAGGCTGCACACCAAACAATACACAGCGGGACGACAAACAAATTAAAGAAGCACAAAATGTTACTCAAGCAGTTTTTTTTCGTGTTTTCCTATTGTAGATACTACCTGTTTTAATCAACATAAACATGCCTTGAAAACACCGGAATATACCTCTTGAAACCACGTTAAAACCACATACGGTAGGTACTTCACAAATGTAAAGATATTTGAACCAAACATAAATTAAAACTCTAATAAGAACATTGAAAAATAAAAATATCGTACTCATGAAGGTTAGTTTTTCACGACTAATTGGAGGAAGATGTTGTAAGAAAGAAATTAGATCACCCTCTTCCGATATTGTCTCCTCTATTGTATTATTTATGAAGTATACATAGAAAGTTCTTTGCACTCAGAATTTCCACTTGGGCGCAGGTATGTTAAAGGTATGGATGAAGGGCAATTGAGACGACCATACAGACAAACATGTATTCATAATATTATCAAGCTAAGCAATCAACATTATTTGCTTCAATAAGTAGTTAATGTGTACTTAAGGATGTATGCACTACATTAGGATGTTTTATTTGTGTGTAAATTACACCTGCTTTGCAGTAGCTGAAATGCTACAAGGAGACATACACAAACAAACACACGCACATACTATAATCCTTATCATAAATCAACTGACTTGGAATTGCGTTAATCAACTGATCTGAACGATATATACTGTAAATTCTTTAAAAGCTCTTAAGCATATATCTCTTAACATACATACACATATATGTACATACTACATATATACATGCATAGATAGATAGATAGATAGATAGAGAGATAGATAGATAGATAGATAGATAGATAGATAGATAGATAGATAGATATATGTATATATACATACACGCATACACACATATATACATTCCTATATACATACATATATACAATAATGTACATACACAAATACACATACATACATACATACATACATACATACTAATATACATATAAACGTACAGACAATATAAGATACACCGATAAAGTTATACGTTAGTGAAAACGATTAAAATAAAAAGCAACACATTCCTTGTAAAAAAGAGAAGTCGTACTCAGTAACCTCCGTGTAGTTTCACAACCACCCTGTAAATGATCGCTGTTGGTTCACAAACATGTCTATACATGCCTAGACGTGCTCCCCACCAGTAGGTCTACACAGACGATTGTATTTGGTCAATACTGATATAGACATAGTGCTGAACCTGTGTTTAGATAATTTGACCGAAATCAAAGGGATGTCATCATGTTGACGTATTAGGCCAAGGACTATAAAGGGGAGGCGTTACTTAGGACAACCACACACTGTTTCTAATACTTAACGCGAGCAAAATTACCCATGCCAGTTAGATTATATGATTACATATGCTAAGTGAACCACAGTCTAACCTGTTATATGTTGTGGAAAATGTGAGTAATTATTGTACATGTATATGTTTACTTTGTATAAATATATACACACACACATATATATATATATATACATATATATATATATATATATATATATATATATATATATATATATATATATAAATGTATATATCTATATATATATATTTATATATATCTATATATATATATCTATTATATATATATATATATATATATATATATATGTATATGTATATATATATATATATATATATATATATATATATATATATATATATATATATATATATATATATATATATATATATATATATATATATATATATATATATATATGTGTGTGTGTGTGTACACTGTATATGCTACTTACCAAATGAACCGCAAACCTCATACAGAAACAATACTTTTAGCTTAGCAATTTAAATGTTAAACAAAAAGGTCTCTGTTTTTGCCTTTTCCTACACGACACTACTGTCTATATGGAAAAGGATTTAGAGACTTAAACAAGGAAACGTATATTCTTAGCTTATTTACAGTTGTCACAAATAAAAGGGAAAGATCAATCAACTCCTTGTACAAGCAAGGACCCCAGACACTATGAATACACTTAAAAGGTTAAAGACCATTTTAAGCTTTAAATCTTGGTGTGAGATTGTGTTTAATCGTCTTCTATTTTTCAGCCATATAACGCCGAAATCAGGGCTAGCCAGTTTGGTGATAGAAAAATGTCATGATACAAAGACTTTGTCCGACAGAATTTTCATGTATGGAATTCTCGACCATGAAAATTCTGAGGGCAAAATTTCATTTTCATGCATGGAAATATCATTTTGATACATGCAAATGTAATTTATTTCCATGCTTAAAAATGAAATGTTCATGCATGTCTTGTGAACCCTGGATGGATGTGAATATATTTGAACAATCCAAAACAAATAAAGTGTAAACATACTATGATGCCTGGGTGATCATCTACTTTCTTTGTACTTTTATTTTCCTTTTTGTCTACTACTCCTTAATCTATCTCATTGTTTTTTTTTGGTCTCCTCAATATTTAGGTAGAGTTCCTTCTCATCCCTTCTGTATTCGGCTTTAATTTGGAGTGCTAAAAATTTCGCTGAATGGTATTTATGCTACTGTAAAGTCGCACATTCAAGCACTCAAACTATGTATTTATTACTATATAGATATTTAGATATTTATGAAGATATTTATTAGAAGGACGTTATTTGGGCGCTCGCATGAGGAGCGCGAAAATAGCGAAAGTAGCGAAAGTCACATGCCTGTAAAAATAGCAGTTATACAGTGGTTGAGTGGGAGGCTTTCATCGTGCCCCTTTACTAAATGCAATTGTCACATAATTGAAGTAGTTACAAAACCATTCAGTTGTCGGGTCCCGCTATCGTAGATGCATATATTTGTACTTAACCCATCCAGTACTGAAGCTACCTACGCCCAAAGCACAAGGACGCGAAGATGTTTGAAAACCATCTATACCCTGTCATGTTGGTATTCAAGGGATAGCTCTCGCGGAGAACTCTCAGATAGGTACCCATGTGCCAGGGTTTCATTTTTCATGTTTTTGCATCATTTTGTATTTGGCAAAATCAAGCCACCAGCAGCATACGAGTTAACTAGGTCATTACCAACCTCTGAGGCTTATCATGGAACCAATCTTTCACTTTTAAACGTTTGCTTTTTCAACTTGCCGTTGCTTCTAGGCATATAGATAAAATGAAAAAAAAGGCCCACATATTCTGATTACTGAGACGAAAACTAAATGTTTTTCCAAAACTCTCAGTC
>CAWWDR010000959.1:0-17500 GCA_963942565.1 Maea johnstoni | reverse complement strand
CTAGATGAGCCGACAAGTGAGATGGCTACCTGTAACTTAATCTAACATAATCTCTACAAATAGAGATATTTTTTAAATCCAGAAAGCACATACAGAACGATTACTATGTGTACTTTCATATCTAAAAGTTGTCATTGGTTTACATAAGCCCAATAGTGAATTTAAAGGATAAGATTGTGCTCATTGAGCTTGGGGCTGATGTCTACCTATACTAACATTGATGTTTAAATGATTTACCCCTTTCCGCTTCTTGATCAAGCACATTTTACTAGATATTTGAACATACTAGGAAAGGTAAAATCATCAGACTTGATTTCGCGAAAAAAAAAAGTTCCGTATAAGGAAGAATTTAAGGAAAACCGGCCAACTTTCTGAACTTAATTAAGCTACTCACTATCAAAAGTAATTCAGCCAATTTTCGTAAAGCTTACTGGTGGTTTTTAGTAAAAAGTGCCTCTGATAAATACACTTAGAAAAATGCATCATCTATAAAGTTGATTATGTAGAAGATGATTTTTTCAATTCAGCGTATCTCTGTCTATATATTTTTTTCTCTCTAAGACACATTTCATTTATGTTCAATTTAATTGACAGAGCACTTCAAATATTGTTACTTTTTTCTCACAAATATACACTATTAACCTCTTAAAAAGTGTATTGCCACCAAATATGCAAAGAAAATGTGGAAATAACTACTTTAAAGAAAGTATCGCATTAACCGAGCCATATCCATATACAAGTATGTATTGATGTGGCGCAACTGCCCTGCCAGGGGAGGAATTATTAATTTCGACTATCGTCACTTTTTCTGCCATAATGTGGCCAGCTGTAAGTGGTGAAGGAAACCGGAGAACACGGCGAAAACCACCGCCTTTCCACAAGTGACTGGCAACTTTCTCACATGCCCTAGATATGATTCGAATATGGGTAGTGGTAAGAGACAGCTAGCAACCAGTTGCAACGCGTAAGACGACACGGCCATCGGAATATGACATGTGATTTCGCATCACCCATGTACAT
This sequence comes from Maea johnstoni, assembly GCA_963942565.1. Classification (NCBI taxonomy): domain Eukaryota; kingdom Metazoa; phylum Annelida; class Polychaeta; order Spionida; family Magelonidae; genus Maea; species Maea johnstoni. The sequence goes on along the minus strand of CAWWDR010000959.1, from coordinate 16,480 downwards.
TTTATCAGCAAATACCAGTTCAATAATGCTTTCAACATTTGTCCTGTGATTCGTATTATTTCTTTTATTATGGAGCAATACTAAATACCTTATTGGCCTTACCGCATTGCGATATGACTGATTGTCATAGGCTTTCCGTCTGATGACCTGGCTCTCGGGCCTACAATCTGGCATGGCCACTACCCTTCCGGCTTATGGGAAACACTCATATCGCCCTGAGGACAGGTCAATAAGACAGTATATTGACCAGTTCAACTAGTGACTCACACGTGATCCTAAAAGGAGCCTCAGTAGGTATTTTGCTTAGCACATTCACCTTAGAAATGCCCTAGTGTTCCGCAGATGATGACCTTGTACATTTTATACATAATTCATGCAATGATATGCAGGTTGCCTACCAGAGGAACCTGTGATCCTAGCAATTCGCCAACTGCCTGATGTCCACTTGTGATATACAGGATGTATGTTACAATTCAGTGTTTTGTTGATGGTACCATTACAAAGTAAGATTTTTAAAGCATACTGGAATTTAATTTTCTATATTGAATTCAAGATAATTCATTAAATTTCAAAGAAAAAGCCTTGTTCAAATGGCTATTTCACTTAGGCAATCAAAGCATAGCTATGAAAACACAACTATAACTAGTGCATATTGTTGTGGGTTTAAAGTTGGAATAAATGCACACATTTTTTTTTGTTACTGTTTTTATATACTTAACAGACTTTTCTTCTTTGTTAAGATCATGACTTCCTTTTTGCCTTGTGGTTAAGATACTTGGCTCTCACGTGTGGAAAATAATGAGGTCAATCACTGTGGGTCCACTAGATGAGCCCACAAGTGAGATGGGTACCTGCAACTTACTAACATATTCTCTATAAATTGCGATATTTCTGAAATCCATAAAGCACCTACAGAAAGGTTACGATGTGTACTTTTATATCTTTAACGGATGAGATTGTTCTCATTGAGGGTGGGGCTGATGTCTACCAATATTACCATTGATGTTAAATTATCTATCCCTTTCCGCCTCTAAATCAAGCACACTTTTTGTATCATTACTAGATATTTGAACATACTAGAAATAGTAAAATAATCAGATTTGATTCCGCGAAAAAAAGAGAAGTTTCGTTAAAAATTTGTTTTTAGGAAAACCAGCCAACGTAATTAAGCTACTCATTATCAAAAGTAATGCAGACAATTTTCACTGGTGGTTTTTAGTAGAAAGTGCCTCTGATAAATACACCTAGAAAAATGCATCATCTAAAAACTTGATTATGTAGAGGATGACTTTTTAAAATTCTGCGTATCCCTGTTTATATTTTTTCTCTCGAAGACACCTTTCTCATTAATATCAAGAATATCAATTGACCCAAACACTTCAAAAGGAAGAGGAATACCAAATTTATAGTGACCTACGTTATATATACAAGAGGAACGGCTAATTGCAATGGGACATATCTATTGAGTCATATACAATTTATGTATAAGACAAAAATTAAAAAGAGCTATGATTTCGTTTCATACTTAGTGATTATGCATAAATGATATCTTTTTTTTGCTCAGACGCACTGTTTAATGCTGATAATATGCTTCTAAAAGCTTTTTTTGTCGACATTATAACATTTTTTCTTGGATCATCATTTTATTTATGTTCCATTTAATTGACAGAGCATTTCAAATATTGTTACTTTCTCACAAATATACACTATTTACCTCTTAAAAAATGTATTGCTACCAAATATGCAAAGAAAATGTGGAAAGAAATACTTTAAGTTTAAAGAAAGTATCGCATTAACCGAGCCATATCCATATACAAGTATGTTTTGATGTGGCGCAACTGCCCTGCCAGGGTAGGAATTAGGAATTTCGACTATCGTCACTTTTTCTGCCACTTTTTCTTAAGTCGTGATTAGTCGTAGATGTAGATGTAGATGTAATCTTTATTTTAAGTCGGTATATCAATTACAAGAAACACGAGCTACTAAGGCTCTTGGCGTGATTAGCAAGTTGTAAGTGGCGGAGGAAACCGGAGAATACGGCGAAAACCACCGCCCTTCACAAAGTCACTGGGAGCTTTCTCACATGCCCTTGATATTATTCGAATATGGGAAGTGGTGAGAGACAGCTAGCAACCAGTTGCAACGCCTAAGACGACACGGCCATCGGAATATGACATGTGATTACGCATCACCCTTGTACATTTTATCAGCAAATACCAGTTCAATAATGTTTTCAACATTTGTCCTGTGATTCGCATTATTTCTGTTATCATGGAGCAATACTAAATACCTTATTGGCCTTACCGCATTGCGATATGACTGATTGTCATAGGCTTTCCGTCTGATGACCTGGCTCTCGGGCCTACAATCTGGCATGGCCACTACCCTTCCGGCTTATGGGAAACACTCATATCGCCCTGAGGACAGGTCAATAAGACAGTATATTGACCAGTTCAACTAGTGACTCACACGTGATCCTAAAAGGAGCCTCAGTAGGTATTTTGCTTAGCACATTCACCTTAGAAATGCCCTAGTGTTCCGCAGATGATGACCTTTCTGGAAACAATTCAAAATGTCTATAGATGATTTGGACATGTGTGTTGGAGGGGATGATTGTATACTTTTAAGTAAATGAAATCATTCACTGTTGAAAAGTATCTTAGTTATTCTAGAATTTGAATTTTAGTGAATGTAATTTCGCATTCACGATACTTAAGGTGACTTACTTCCATTATAATATTGTATTGTGTTGTTCGTTTATTGTGATTTGCACTAATGTACAAAATCATACAATTATAAACGTTTCGAAATATCGTATCACCTAACATCAGACAGGAAACTAATATTTTAAACATCCCATAGATACAACGCTAGAATATGATTATAACATCTCAAAATAACCCACGCAAATTACATTCTGCATTTCCCGGGCATTATGACACAGAGGTAGTTAAGCAAAAGGTCTAATAATGACGGATAACCATAGAGGCATAGAAAGGCATGCTTAGCAAACTGATTAGCAGTATTGTGTATCACTGTATATCAAGTTACGTGACACATTAAGGTGATAACAAAATAGGTGAAATTAATTTCTGTTCTTTTGAGAACTACTTGAGTGCAAAGCATAATTGACTCTATCCTTTACATTCTATAAGGTAGTCATGCGAAATATTCTAACATGCATGCAGAATAATGTTATACAGTATTACAAGCATTATGTTATGTTACGCATCATATGTCATATATGTTAAACAGCGTTATACAGCAAGTCTCTTTGTGTTGCGCTTCACAAGAATGTTAATGATTGCAACAACAAAAGTTATAACACAAAATGAAACGCATTGCCTTGCACACGAAAGTTTATTCTTAATCATTCGATGGTATAGATGTCGATCTCTTCAAATACCATTAGAAATACCTACAGTGCCGACATTTAATTCCTGCACTAAATACGTGGGCAGACCGGGCAAAATACACGACCACATGCCCGATTGCTACCTTCTTTCCTGGGCATGGATGCATGAATGACCTACAACTGAACGTAACTTTATTCGCAAGCTACGTGGGTCATTGATGTGCTTTTCTTATTTTATTGAAATGTTATCCATTGGTGTTTGTACAACCAGGCAATGGCAGACATCCGATCGACTGGTGCAGGAATTAAATGTCTGTACTGTAAATGCCCAACCAACTCAGTATTTATGGTTGCAAACGGCTGTCTTCAAAGTGGAATATTTTTAAGCATCGTGTCTTCTCGCCGGCGCAAAACATACGAGACTTGTGAAAAAAAGCATTTGCAACGACTACTCTGATTTCTTCTACCATGAACCACTTGCTCAAAATGTAGAAGCGTATAATCGCAGAAAACAGTAACATGATCTTAACAAAAGGTGCAACAGATGTGGATAATTGGCTTTAGTGTGAAACGGTCGATTTTTCAAATGGAAAGTAAATTGTTTTTAAAGGCAAATGCTTCTTTTTAAAAGAAAATATAAAGTGCGCGTAACTACGCCTCAATCACTTTATTGGAAGCTGTTTCTCCACCAGAACGCAGTGAGTGTTAATTGCGCGTTCGCAATGTCGTAGATGTGATACTTTTGCAGTGCCGAGTGGCAGAACAGTCTATGTGTAACGCCTCAGACCACTCAGCTATTGAGACTGCCCCTCGAGTTGTGGGTAACAGTCCTTACCGATCAAGCAAAACCATTGTCATCAATAGAAAAATGGTCACCGCATGTCCATTCATTCTGCCCAACCTTCAGAAGGTTTTGAACCCTTCTCTTGGAACGGCATTCCTTCTCAATGAAGCGGTTGAACTTTAACCTATGTCATCAAAAAGACTGCGAGTAGGCGGTACGCATTGAGTTAGACCAACCGGCTATTGGGGCAGTCCACTAGAAGTTGTTAGCAGTAAAGGTGGTCAACCAAATAAGCGCCCTTATCCAGAATCAATCACAGAACTATGTGACCATTCATCCGGTGTCACCTTCAGTGGGTCTGAAACCCCGATTCAGGAACTGCATCACTTATCAGTCGAGTGGCTGAGCTTTAAGGCATCGCAGCAGGCCGACAGTGCGCAGGTCGCTCATCCCCGTGACGTCACTTCCAAGTTTATTTTCGAACTGGAAGGGGTGCATGCAGCGACGGCGGCTCTGGGATCTCCTCTCTTAAAAACTAGGTTAGATTTCGAAGATGGCCGAGCCTGGAAACCAAGCTTTGCTTATCCGACTCAGGAGGAACGACACTAGCACACCATGGGGATTTCGATTGCACGGAGGGAGAAATTACGGCATGCCGCTATACATCCAGAAAGTAAGTTTTCTCAACTACCTCTCGGAGCCTCGACCCCGCGCCTGGCTATTCCCAGCTTGGGAGGTTCGCCTTTGGCGGTGCTTTGAAGTCACGCAGAAATTCCTGCCTGTAATATAATATAAGCATCATATCCATAAACTTAATGCATTCTTTTGTATTTGTGGTCGGTACATAGTTATTTTATTCATTTTAGTTGGATGTCATGTTTATAAATTGAGGGGTTGAATGATTTTGGGAAAGTTTCTCAAAATGCCCACTCGAGTCTCCATCAGTCCGTGTGCGTGTCGATTACATTCGGCCATCTTCGCTCGCTGTACCGGGCCTCCAATTGGTCGTGCTATTTAGTACGCCAGCCGGGCTCCTCCCAAATATGGGGTGAAATAGGATTCCTCACATTGTTTTGTCACAAATCCAGGCTGGTTGCGGGATGGGAGAAGTGTGTAACATTTAGCCTGTTGCGTTCTATTCCTGTGTGTATCTTTCCACCGCCCAGCAGCAGCAGCAGAAGCGCTGCCACTAGTAGTGCCACTCGCGGGGAAAACATGACATGGAGGGGGCGGGGCACTTTCAAACCCCAACCATGCTACCACCGGGTGCGTTTCCCCGTAACACCGGGTGCGCAGGGAAGGTCTTGAAGCCCTTCATATCACTGAGATAACATCTGTATCCGGCATTTATGATAAGATATCTGCCACCATAACTAAAATAAGTATTTTCCTAAAGCTGTCTCTTATGATGTTATGCAATTTACCACTGGTGTATGTCTGATTCTTTCATCATTCATATCTTTCACAGATTTGGAATCTAAATATAACTAGCTTTGAGATTTTGAGATCATCTGATCATCACCTTTTCCTGTATTCTGTAATACATAATTCATGCAATGATATGCAGGTTGCCTACCAGAGGAACCTGTGATCCTAGCAATTCGCCAAATGTGGCTCAGATTTCCATCTTTTATTGGGCTATAGGGCAATTATCAGCTGATCTATCAACTATTTGGGTTGGACGAGGGTGAGCTAGCGACTCCTGTATTAGCCCCACAGTTGTAACTCTATCCGGGTGCTGGCTGGTAGATAGCCGGGACCTGGAGGTATTTATAGCAGGGACAGACACCATCTCTGAGCACTGCTGCTAGTCCAGCGCAGAGCCAGCCAGCCAGCTAGCTAACGTCTTGCAGGATGAAAGTCAATGCCCCATTCCTCAACTGTACTGTTTCATTTCTGGCTGCCTTAACCCATTAATACTCATGAGCTTCTCCAGAAATTGTCGTCTGGATCTATAATATTTTTGGCAATAACTTTGGAATTGAGATTGGGTTTACAAAACATTTGAAGGAGAGTTGTAGGTTATGTTCTGATTGACATTTCTCTATCACAGATTTTCTAGACTTTGCTTTTGCCTGCAAAATATCATCAGAACTGTGAGGCTGCTTTTTGTCGCTGTTCAGTGTGAGCATTAATGGGTTAAGTCTGGCATTCTTTGGAGAAATGACTTTTTCATAATAGGTATTTTAGCTGCCAGTGTTCATGTCATCCAGGGGCAAGTAACTAGTTTCAGGTTTTTGGCCATATTGCCTGATGTCCACTTGTGATATACAGATGTATGTTACAATTCAGTGTTTTGTTGATGGTACCATTGCAAAGTAAAAATTTTAAAGCATACTGGAATTTAATTTTTTATATTGAATTCAAGATAATTCATTTAATTTCAAAGAAAAAGCCTTGTTCAAATGGCTATTTCACTTAGGCAATCAAAGCATAACTATGAAAACACAACTATAACTATAGTGCATATTGTTGTGGGTTTAAAGTTGGAATAAATGCACACATTGCTGTTCCGTTACTGTTTTTATATACTTAACAGACTTTTCTTCTTTGTTAAGATCATGACTTCCTTTTTGCCTTGTGGCTAAGATACTTGGCTCTCACGTATGGAATCTCAGATTTTAGTCCTGTAGGACCCTTTTAAAGAGGATTGCCATGTTGCTATACAAATGTGCAGTATTTTGAAAATCTGTGGATGGTGCCTTCCCAACTAAAAGTTCCCTTGGTACTTACTAATAAAGTGAAGGAAGTTTCAGTTCAAATTTGGACAGTTGGTCATCCAAGGTTAAACAAATCTCACCTTATAATAGAATGGGAGAGGAATACATAGGAAGGGGTATGACAGATGTTTTGAAATCCCCAGGATGTTAATGTTCAGGGCAATTTATTTATTTTTGTATGGTTCATCTGATATGGCGGTCACTCCCCCACAGTATGTTTGTGTAGCTAATTAGGTAAATTAGATAATGAGTGTCTGCTCATCCTCATCCTGTTCCTATGGGCATCCGCTGCACCTACTATTACCCCTCTACTATTGACAGGGTGAATCACAGCGAAGTGGGGTACATTCAGGGTACAACATAGGTGGTAGATCATAATATAAAACTAAATTATGACACAAATATAACTAAAATGTATATAAAGTCGGGACCTACTTTAACATACTTCTTTGGACAGATTTGCTTACAGTATGTCAGGCAAGCAGATAATAATCTTGACTTACCCAGCAAAAAAAACTGAATTTGTCAAGAAAACAATATCTTGTTTCAGTACCACTTAAATGAACTATAAGATTGATGTTTTCCTTATAATTTTTGAAATACTGTAATTCATGCATGCTTTTCATATAAGTCATATCTAGTCATTCAATCTAAAACATAGTTTCATAATTTTGATGTGCGGGCCTTGATGTATAAGTAATGAATGGTGTAAAATGGAGTGTTTGTGTTTAAAAAGAAAGGTTTTCTGTTAGATGATGGTACAATGCCTGGTTGTATAAGTAATGAATGGTGTAAAGTGAAATGCTTGTGTTTAAAAAGAAGGATTTTCTGTAAAATGATAATATAATTGAAGATAACCTTGAAAACAGTACCACACTTTAAAAAAAAACACAGTCCTAGGAGAAACTGTGTGCTTTAAGCATGTCAGTTGTATATCTATTAACCTCAATTTCCTAAGAATTCCTCTTTAAAGTACTGTTAAATTTGTGCTTTGATACTTTTGTGAATAACTTTGAAATAATGCCAACATCCGCAAATTGCATGAAAGTAAGTAATTGGCTCGAGGTTGGCCTTATTAATGTACTCCCTCAGAAATATTTTCTAAAAGTAGCTTTTGTTATAAAAATATCCCTTATTAAAGAAGTCAGTCTTATCCCTGGGACCCTGGGGCATAATTGGGTTAGACAGCTACTAGGACTCCCCCACCGGGCATGTTAGCTATTTAAAGTGGGTGGTCAGTTCCAATCACAAGTGATTTATAATCAGGAGTATTAACCCATTCATGCCTAGAGGTGTACTTGACAACTTGTTACCTATGTTATTTTCTTATATAATTAATGCTTGTATGCTATGATGAATAAAAACCAAAAATGTTCCAAAAAATAAATTTATATATTTAGAATATATTTGATGAAAATGATACATTGGGGTCTGATAGACATCTATCCTGCTGGTATTTTCCAAAAATGTTTTGGTCAAAAAAAAAACATTTTGCAAAATATTTTGTGTGTCTCTAACCCACTAATGCTTTAGAGTTCCTCCAGAAATTGTCTTCTGGAACATTGGTCTTTTTGGCTATAACTTTGTAATTAAAAATGATATCACAAAGTATTTAAGGGAGAGTTGTTGGTAATGTTAGGACTAACATTTCTCCATCAAATATTTTCCTAAATATGCTTCTGCCTACAAAATTTGATCCAATCTGTCAGACTTTTTAGCCTCTGAACATTAATGGGTGAGGAACCTCGGGGATGAAGGGGTTAAGTTACATTTAGGATGCTGTAGTCACACGGAGGCAGTTTTAATTAGAATTTGGCTATTTAGAACACTGCACTTAATGAACTCCCATTCCAAATGTTGAGTTGTAAAAGTACCCAGAGTCTTGTTTTGTATGGGTTGGCTGGATGTATCCCACTTTCAAAAATCTGCAATAAAGCATAAACTTTAAAAACATTAGATCAAGATATGTGAAATAAATTTCACTTTCTCCATAATTTGTTTTCTTAAAATTGATTTTGTGAAAAAGGTTTGACTTGTTGTTGGGACTTTGTTTGCCCTTTTGACATAAATGGGTGAACATTAGTGCACAACCCAAACTTTTTTATTCAAAGTTTGATAAAACATTCATAAAAGTTGATGATCAAAAATGTGAACAAGTTTTATGAGAATGAACTATCTAACACTATTTTATCTTAAAAAACAAACACATTTATTGCTTGTAAGCAAATGCTTAACAGAGCCATGACGGCCATTAGGCTTAGGACTTTCTTTAAACATTTTCATGTGGATCTATGATACTCGTAACTATAACTTTGGTTATAAAAAAACTTTTACAAAATATTTGAGGAGGGGTTGATGGTAGATTTATAATTGATATTTCTCCTTTATACATTTTCCTTACTATGCTTTTGCATAAAAGATCATACACCAATACATCCAGGCTGCTTTCAATGTCTATGAGCATAAACCCATTAATGCTCACAGTGGCCAAAAGCAGCCTGACAATTTTGATGAAATCTTGCAGACAAAAGCAAAGTTAAAAAGATATTTGATGGGGAAATGTTAATCAAAAGATTACCAACAACTCTCCTTCAAATACTAAGTAAGATCATTCTCAATTCAAAAGTTATTACCAAAAGTATCGAAGATCCAGACAACAATATCTGTGGGAACCATGAAACAGATATGGGTTAAAGGGTTAAACAACAGGGGATAGAAATATTGAACTTTCTATTCAGACACTATTTGAAATGTTCAAGTCACACACACAGAATCTTCACTTAAACCTATATTCTATGATGAGAAAGGCTTTAACATCAACAACTACATCCAGGAATAATTTAAGTACTTGCATATCCAGGGAATTCATATTTGTTTATATTTTTAGTCTGTCTAGGCTGATCAGTGTGTGTACTCTGCCAATGTATACTATCTTCTCAGTGTCAATAAAGATCTATATATGTGGCGCTTATGTTTACATATGTACCTCTGTAACCTGCTACCTGTGCATACAGACATAAACCTTTCTCTGTGGGGGCTACTCTATTTAGACTTGATAGGATATTAACTCATTGATACTTACATGTTCCTCCAGGAATTGTTCTAATCTCAAAACTTTTGACTATAACTTTGAAATTGGGAATTATTTTACTCAGTATTTCTCCATGACATATTTCTCCAACTACCTTTTTGCTTGCAAGGTTTCTTTAAAATTGTAAGGCTGCTTTTGGCCGCTGCAAGCATTAATGGGTTAACCTCTACTCTAGCAATTGTCTTCTGGATCTATGATACTTTTGACAATAACTTATGAATTTCCAATGATTTTACAAAATATTTGAAGAAGAGTTGTTGGTAATGGTAAGATATCACCAGAGGAGTGAATACATTTTGAGCACCCCAGACAAGAATAGGTTAACCCATCACTCATGCTCAGAGAACAACGTCAAAAGTATCTTCAGGACCCAATTGGATACTTTCGAAAGTGACTTAAGAATAGTGAGTGCATTCACACACTACTTGAGGGAAAGTTGTTTGTTAGGTTTTTAATAGCATCTCTCCTTCAGATGTTTTGCTAAGATTAGAAAGATATTCCTAGAAAAATTGTCATGCTCTTTTTGAGTTATAAGCTGCATAAATGGGTTAAATTTTAAGCACATCTTTTACATCAGTCTAGCTACTATGAAAATGAATGCCATAATTACCATTTATGACTTAAGTTCCCTTAGAACATTAATGTTTGTTCACCATCGCTGATCGCCTCTGCTGGTGTGCAAGATTCAAAGCGGGCCCTACCAACACCACCTGGTGAGATAAATAATAACAAATTTGACTACCCTAACAATTTAACCATATGGTGCCAGGGCAAGGCAAACCATATACAGTGTCAGTGCAAACAGCGTTGTAGTATATTTATTAGTCTTAAGTCTAGGCTACCGTGAGCACAGTAACACTTTAGCCTAGATTTCTAGGCTGTCGCATGTATTTTTTCCGTTTTTCTGTAGCCAAGGTGGCCAGAGTGGTCAAATTAGCTCACATTTATCTCACCAGGTGAATAGAGGATTCAGTTTCCTCTAGAGATAGAAGGATCAAGTGGTGCCATCTATATACAATCCCAGATACTAAACCACACTGCTTGGTCAACACAGAAGGGAATGCCACCTTTCTAGGGACTAGGAGCCTAGTCTAGAACACTTAAGAGTAGTAGTAGCACATGGCAGCTCATGCCTGGCTTGCCACCAGAGTTAGACCCACTCGTGTGTAAATTTCTCCCCTCAGCCGTGAAATGCAGGTTTTTAAGAGGAATCATCTGTGTAGGAAAAAGGTTTCTAGTGAATAGTTGTTTAGGAAGCTGCTTGTTCAGATCGCACACAGCATATTCTCACCAGCAGGTTGAGCGTTTTCTCGGGTTTTTAGAATACCACACGCAACCCTTATTCTTGATGTGCATGATGTTACGTTGCTATGAATTAACAGCAGAAGTGTTCACATTAGACTTCAGATATTTTCTAGAAATACATTTTGGAACCTACTCTTTATTGTCAAGTTCTTTCAAAAGTGTCATGCAAGAAGATGATATTTTCAAGCAGCATCTGGAACCCATTTTAGAGCTTACAAAAGTCAGCCTTATTTGGTTTGTATTCTGCTTTGTTAGAAATGTTTAATTTTCTTATGTATGTTATTTGAATTGAAATTGGACATCGCTGCCGCCTCGCTTCCTAAGTTATGCTACACCTGCAGTGATGTTATTTTTCATTTTCTAATATCTCTGACTTTGTCAGGCAGTCTTGGGTGATACAGGCACAAATGGGTCAGGTGGCTAAATTGAGAGCTGTATGAAAGAAGGGCAAGATGCTACCAGATTTGCACGGAAGCCCAAAGGCTAAGTGGTAGCAGACTTTGTAGGGATATTTACGTAACGTACATGCTGAAGGTATTCGTATGTCTATTCTCATCGGCTCCCAAGGCCCTCTGTAGGAGGCGACTAAGAAAAGAACACCTAAATTAACATGCCCCACCGCCATGCAGGATCACTTAGAGAGACAATTAGTGGGAGGACCTCTCAGGGGTAACCCATTCATTTATAAACCTGCCTTGAAAACTGTCATGTGGATCTTCTCTATATTTAGATATAAAAAGGTTATAAAACATCACGCTTGAGAATCATTTGAAGGACAGATGTAGATTGAGATCGGACCAACATTTCCTTTTCAAGTATTTCTTATAATGAATGTTGTGAGAAAGTTACCTCCAGAATTGGCAGTACATTTCTATATTTGCTACAGCTGTTAATGGGTTAACATTTAAAACAGGAACACTGTTAGGATACCTTCCTGTTATTAACCCATCTGCATCCGCCTCTAGCAAACATGGTCTGGCAAATGTTAACGTAACCCCTCAAATAGCTATAGTTGGAATATATTTGAAGAGCAGAATGTCAAACCCAACAGGATGAACAGATTTCAGTCAAGTACTTCTCAAATATATTGCATTGTGATCAATATATGTCCAAGTCGAAGTGTCAGAGCATGAATGGGTTAATGGTGTACCCCATTGTAAATGCATGTCTCAGGTTTAAAATGAAGTCAGGGGTTGACTATCACCTTTCAAATTAGGAGACTTTTTATTATGTTTTACAAAAGGAAATTACAGACCCAAAGAAATACTTTTAAGGCCCAGGACTAAGATATAGCTTATATTTCTTTTATTATTACTGAAAATATGGCATTTTTGGCCAACATTAGATAAAATAAGGGGAGATAAAGACTGATAAAGTAAGCTCATTCTCAAAGTGCTACAGCTGATAATTGATACGTCTTTTTGAAACTTCATATTTGTCTTCTATAATTTACCATCTGGTGGCAAAATCATGTTCCAGGGGCAAATTCCCGTAAAAGACCATTGAGGTCAATGCTTGCCAGCTGACCACTGAGTGACCCTATTAAAAGACAGGTTATAGGTCTGAAGTTCTAAGTATAACCTTTCAAATGCTGAGGCTACTTTCATCCAAAGCATAAGGATGCAAACATTTTTGAAAACCATTCAATCCCTGTCATATTGGTATTCATTATATAGCTCTCGCTAAACACTCAGATGAGTACCCATGGGCCAGGGTTTAACTCATTTTTTCAACTTTTTTGCATTTTTTTGTATTGGCAAAATTAGCCACCAGCAGCAGCATTATGGTTAAGCCAGAGACTCTGGTGTCCGTGGGCAGCAGCTGTTCTTGCTGTTACTGCTGCTGGTATGTTACTCCTAGAGACGTATGTGTTATGCTATATCTGTCTGCCCTGAACACATCAGCTCAGTAATGACACTCAGTGAGGGAGGGGGTCCGGTGAATGGAAGAGCCAAGCAATTGGAGTCATATTTCCACATGACAATACTTTCTCCCAATGCCCACCTACACTTGGACATTGCAGCCTGCAACAGGTCCACATGTTTTTTATTTACTCACAGAGGGAGTGACTGAATTTAAAAAGACTATGGGATGCAGTACCTCATTCTAACATTGGAGATACATGCAGATATATGTAGATTCTAATGGATACAAATAAATACATATTTACTTATACTGATACAATTAGAAATATATACATAATGGATACATATTGATATTAGACACTCCTAGATACATATAGATACATTTTGATACATATATGATATTGTTTTGCAGCTGAGGGTTTCCATTTTAAAGTCAGGTTCATTTCCCATAGTCCTAAAAGACAAGAAATGATAATTGGTATGATTTGATGGATGTTATTTTTTCCCAACAAGTATGCATTGTACAAGATAGTTTGGGATGCTGAAATTGACTATATCTTTTAGAAAAGTAGTCATTGGAGAAAATTTGCTGTATAGGCTATGATGGACATGAACGGATATTAATTGTGTGGACATCAAGTCATTTTCTTGTTGCTGCATGTCCTAGCTGTGACAAATGGTTTGACTCAATTTTCTTTATGTTGCACTAACTAATACACCTTAATATCAACAATAAAAAACTAGATCAAACAATATACAATAACATAATGGTGGAGTCTGCATGTTTAACTAAAATTGTAGTAATAATAATACACCAAGAAAACAACTCGAAGGCTCTACAGGTCAGTGTCCCCAATAGTTTGTTGAGTTTAACAGTGCTAAATACTAAATAGATTTGACCTTTCACATGTCTTAAACCCTGGCCCATGACTCCCTGCTGGTGCAACAATGCAACACTTATGAGACCCCCCTGACCAGTCATCTCCTGAGTCTTTGATGTTCAGATGTGTAGGATGACCTTTCTTAAGGTCATTCCAGCCCATGGTGCTTTAGATAGAGAGCACATAGATGATGCCTCTCCCCTCCTCCCTAATCTAAGTTATCCCTGATAACATTAGGCAAGCCATGGTGATAGCTGCTGGGACCAGTATAAATAGTCAGTATTAACCCATTCCAACCCCACTATTTCACTGGTAGCATTCTGACTAAAACTAATTCTGAAAGTAATCAAAGCAAAAATAAAACCAAATAAATAATAAATTCCCCTACAAGATGTTTGTAAATTCATGCTTATCAAGTTATTTTGAAGAGAAAGGCTGACCATGGATGGGTTAAGGGTGGTTATTTAGGGATCTTATCGAGGCCGCTGGGAGAGGTTGGCAGGTACACATATCTTAGCAGCTAGTATACAATCTATGGTAGGATAAAGATGATGGCTGTTTATCGTGTATCTGTAGGACAGTAATTGGCCTAGGGAGATGAGCCTATTTTGGAAATCTATTTATCTTAGTCACTTGGCCTATCAAAAATAAATACTTTGAGAACTCTCTTCTTCTTCTTCTTCTTCTTCTTCATCTTCCTCTTTTCGTCCTCCTCCCCAGAGTACCTCCTCCTCCTCCTTCTTCCTCTACTTCTTCATCATCATCATCATCATCATCATCATCATCATCATCATCATCATCATCAATATCTTGTCTCTTTAGGACAGCAGTTGGCTGAGGAAGATGAGCTTTTTTGGAAATCATTATTTCTGATGCACCTGGCATATCAAAAACAAATATTTTGAAAAACGAACAAATACTCCCAAGGAAAAATTGGTATCTTTTTCTACAGTATAGTAGGAAAGACTTTTGCCCTTTGGGAAAGTATTTAACACATATCAGTAGGGGATGTTTACTGAGGAACTGAAATGGCTTCAATCCAAATTTTGACAGTGGCAGCTGGTTTGGAGGGATGCCTGGGGGTTATGGGAAGATGTATGTGATACTTTGCTAATGCAATACTTGGAAACACAAACTATTTATGCTAGATCTCGAAATTGGCAAATTTTGGGTCCAGGTGTTTTTGATAAGTGTGCGGAAAGCTTAATTCTGGCACATAAAATGAGAGCATCAGGAGCATGGGATTTTGAAGATTAAGATGTTTCTGTGTATGAAAACATTATAGATCAATACTATTTGGTTTTAATGAAATGTAAAGTAGCCAAATATTAGAAAGTAAAATTTAGCTATTAGGCTAAGCCGATTTAACTTGTCTTACAGATGAGGATTTCCCCCCTCCCCCCCCCCCCCCCTGCCCAAAAATGAATAAATGAATAAATAAATCATTTCAAAAAGATGAATAAAATTTAGGTTTTTAAAAATCAGGATACAGAAATTGTCAGGCAGTTTTGGTGCCACTATATACATTTAGAAAGAAAGCACACTATTTGTTCAGTCCTGCTGTCGGTCTGGGCCAGTTTCTGTGTTCACATAGAGACAAATTGGTCTGGAATTTGGGTGCACAACGGTAGCCTTTGTTTTTGATCAGAAGCAGACCTGACCTCCAGATAAAATTCATGTCTGCAATCTATACCTGGAGAATGTTTCCTGATGTGGGTTTCTTTGAATGTGAATGATAAAAGATTAAAAGGTACATGTGTGCAACATGTCAGGAAATTTATTACTTGGTCCTGATAGGAATGCTGAGTTTAGAATACTTTGAAAGCCAACTGTTGAAAAAGTCCAACCTAGAGGCTGGGGTCTTTCAGTTACCTTTTGACTTTGGGCATCTCTGAGCTTGGAACCGATGAAGAGAACAGACCAGTTAAAGTAATCTTAGCACTGCATGTGAAGTATATAACTACCTTACCAAAAATCTTTTGCTCACATTTCAAAACTTACAGGGCTAGTGAAAAAGATTTACCACAGAACCAGAGGGAGGGAGGGAGGGAGAGAGAGAGAGAGAGAGAGAGAGAGAGAGAGAGAGAGAGAGAGAGAGAGAGAGAGAGAGAGAGAGAGAGAGAGAGAGAGAGAGAGAGAGAGAGAGAGAGAGAGAGAGAGAGAGAGAGAGAGAGAGAGAGAGAGAGAGAGAGAGAGAGAGAGATATTGATTCTTATATTGAGGCTGCTGCCAGCCATTGTATGACTGAGAGCTAAAACGCATAGAGAAAAGTTTCTGAGAAATGATAATCATACAGCATGGTATTTCTGCTCTGGAATCTCTGCCCTCCACCCAGCTGGTTTAGAGTTTCCTATCAGATTCAGTGTCAGGAACACATTAGGGTGTTTCATGTTATCATAGCTTGTAGTGCTTTCTCCCTTCCCTGAGTGTATGTGAGTGAGTGAAACATGCTGACTTTATACACACTGCACAGTGCACA
>CAWWDR010000958.1:45000-47739 GCA_963942565.1 Maea johnstoni | reverse complement strand
TCTTGATTTTTTTCTTTTTATGGACATTGCATTAGGAAATGTCGCACGTTACTGGACACAGTCTCCCTGCCCTGATGGGAAAAATCGGAAATATATATGTTATGGTGTATAAAACACTAATTGCACATCATAGCATGCCAACACGGCATACGTTTGGGAGATGGCAGGAAGTAATAAAGATGGATTTAGGTATGAAAGTCGCCGTTTCAAGTGAGAAATCCTTGCCGTTCTTCGTGCAGACAACTTAGGATACTGTATTTTATCAAACCATATTCTCGACCGATGTATTGCGCTTTTTTTTTTGGTGTTTAAAACACTAATTGCGTAAACACGCTGACAAAATAAGTCATACTTAGAAATAGTTCCTGCTTCGAAATTTACAATAACCCAATAGTTTGTGGTAAAACTTGGTATTGGAAAAACATATCAGGTATTTTGTCCACAGTGCTAAAAGTAATTGTCGGACAACACAATACAAGGAGATATGCACAAATATAGAACTCTTACCTAAGAATAAAAAAGACGACTAAAACAAACAAACACTTTGCACATGTTTTTGGGGCCTGCCTGGGCATGCCCGAAAGTTGCAAGCCACTCAGGGTCAGACCGTGGTTCTTGCCAGGTGCTGCGGTCTATTCCAGCAATTACAACAGGCTTAACGCGAAACAGCCTCGAAATGGCAGAAAAAGTGACGAAAAAACAAAATTACGAATTACAAATACAGTCGCAACAGGCTTACTACGAAACAGCCTCGAAATGGCAGAAAACGTGACGAAAAAACAAAATTACGAATTACAAATACAGTCGCAACAGGCTTAACACGAAACAGCCTCGAAATGGCAGAAAAGGTGACGAAAAAACAAAATTACGAATTACAAATACAGTCGCAACAGGCTTAAAACGAAACAGCCTCGAAATGGCAGAAAAAGTGACGAAGAAACAAAACTACGAATTACAAATACAGTCGCAACAGGCTTAACACGAAACAGCCTCGTAATGGCAGAAAAAGTGACGAAAAAACAAAATTACAAATTACTAATACTGTCGCAACAGGCTTAACACGAAACAGCCTCGAAATGGCAGAAAAAGTGACGAAAAAACAAAATTACAAATTACAAATACAGTCGCAACAGGCTAAACTCGAAACAGCCTCAATATGGCAGAAAAGGTGAAGAAAAAACAAAATTCAAAATTTCGAACTAAGTCCCAACAGGCTAAACTCGAAATAGCCTCAATATGGCAGAAAAAGTGACGAAAATCAAAAATTCTAAATTACGAATAAAGTCGCAAACGCGTGGAGACTTCATTCGCGGAAATTTGGAGACTTCATTCGCGGAAATCTGGAGACTTCATTCGGGCAATTTTGGAGACTTCATTCGAGCAAATTTGGAGACTTCATTCGAGCAAATTTGGAGACTTCAAAAACGTAATTTTGGAGGTTTTATTCGCGAAATATAAACGTTTTAAATATTTTCCCATACGCGGACAGAGAAGCGAATTTGAATTGACGAATTATTTGGAGACTTTATTCGCAATAACAATATGAATTCCTTCGCGCAAATTTTTGGAGACTTCATTCGAGCAAATTTGGAGACTTCATTCGCGCAAATTTGGAGACTTCATTCGAAAAATATGCAATTTTCCAATGTTGTCTCTTACGCGAACAGAGAAAAGCGCTAATTGCGGCAAACTTTTTGCCATATATGCGGAGGAGGGGGGTGCTTCTACAATACGGAATACATTTGGTCAGGCTGCGGCAATGTCCTGGCCGCAGAGGGACAAAAGTGTCGAAAGTCCCCCCTTGTGCAAATCAACGCAAAAGACAGATCTGCTGGTCGTGCCTCCCGTTCGGCTAGACACGAGGAGGAGGTGAGACTCGTTGGAGACAGCACATTCGTGTTGCCTGCCATCGGCACCGTCCTCGGAGAAGAGCGACAACTCTTCCCCACATGGCGATGTAGTGACCACCTGGCTGCGAAGCACTTGAGCCTCCAGCACGCGGTCCAGACGTCTTACGGCCCCGAGCGGCATTGAACGATCGGTCTCTGAGAGAAAACTTGTTTTCTAACTCATTACCGTGCCTGATTGGTCTTGCGAAGTCCGTCCTCGCTACGAGGTGTCGGTCTGCGCTCACACGAACAACGACGAGCAATCTTTGCTCAATAACGGCCTCCGCTCTCGAGCGAACAGGCCAAGCGCCCGTCCACAGGCGCAGTCAGCGGGGGCTTCCCCAACGACACAAACAGTTACTTGTTCCAGGTAGCTGCCAGCCGACGCGAGCCTTGGCATGCTCCGTCAGTCCGTACGTCCGTATCCACATGGCTGGTAGCTACCTGGTTGATCCTGCCAGTAGTCATATGCTTGTCTCAAAGATTAAGCCATGCATGTCTAAGTACATACCTTCGAACGGTGAAACTGCGAATGGCTCATTAAATCAGTTATGGTTCATTAGATCGTTCATCCTTAATTGGATAACTGTGGTAATTCTAGAGCTAATACATGCTTGTAGATCCCCGACCTCTGGAAAGGGAGCTTTTATTAGACTAAGACCATCGGGCGCGTCGTCCCCACGGATGGCGTCGCTCTCTCGGTGGTGACTCTGGATAACTTTGGGCTGATCGCGCACCCGCGCGACGTATCTTTCAAGTGTCTGCCCTATCAACTGACGATGGTACGTGCTATGCCTACCATGGTTGTAACGGGTAACGGGGAATCAGGGTTCGATTCCGGAGAGGGAGC
>CAWWDR010000958.1:35000-37500 GCA_963942565.1 Maea johnstoni | reverse complement strand
AACTTGGTATTGGAAAAACATATCAGGTATTTTGTCCACAGTGCTAAAAGTAATTGTCGGACAACACAATACAAGGAGATATGCACAAATATAGAACTCTTACCTAAGAATAAAAAAGACGACTAAAACAAACAAACACTTTGCACATGTTTTTGGGGCCTGCCTGGGCATGCCCGAAAGTTGCAAGCCACTCAGGGTCAGACCGTGGTTCTTGCCAGGTGCTGCGGTCTATTCCAGCAATTACAACAGGCTTAACGCGAAACAGCCTCGAAATGGCAGAAAAAGTGACGAAAAAACAAAATTACGAATTACAAATACAGTCGCAACAGGCTTACTACGAAACAGCCTCGAAATGGCAGAAAACGTGACGAAAAAACAAAATTACGAATTACAAATACAGTCGCAACAGGCTTAACACGAAACAGCCTCGAAATGGCAGAAAAGGTGACGAAAAAACAAAATTACGAATTACAAATACAGTCGCAACAGGCTTAAAACGAAACAGCCTCGAAATGGCAGAAAAAGTGACGAAGAAACAAAACTACGAATTACAAATACAGTCGCAACAGGCTTAACACGAAACAGCCTCGTAATGGCAGAAAAAGTGACGAAAAAACAAAATTACAAATTACTAATACTGTCGCAACAGGCTTAACACGAAACAGCCTCGAAATGGCAGAAAAAGTGACGAAAAAACAAAATTACAAATTACAAATACAGTCGCAACAGGCTAAACTCGAAACAGCCTCAATATGGCAGAAAAGGTGAAGAAAAAACAAAATTCAAAATTTCGAACTAAGTCCCAACAGGCTAAACTCGAAATAGCCTCAATATGGCAGAAAAAGTGACGAAAATCAAAAATTCTAAATTACGAATAAAGTCGCAAACGCGTGGAGACTTCATTCGCGGAAATTTGGAGACTTCATTCGCGGAAATCTGGAGACTTCATTCGGGCAATTTTGGAGACTTCATTCGAGCAAATTTGGAGACTTCATTCGAGCAAATTTGGAGACTTCAAAAACGTAATTTTGGAGGTTTTATTCGCGAAATATAAACGTTTTAAATATTTTCCCATACGCGGACAGAGAAGCGAATTTGAATTGACGAATTATTTGGAGACTTTATTCGCAATAACAATATGAATTCCTTCGCGCAAATTTTTGGAGACTTCATTCGAGCAAATTTGGAGACTTCATTCGCGCAAATTTGGAGACTTCATTCGAAAAATATGCAATTTTCCAATGTTGTCTCTTACGCGAACAGAGAAAAGCGCTAATTGCGGCAAACTTTTTGCCATATATGCGGAGGAGGGGGGTGCTTCTACAATACGGAATACATTTGGTCAGGCTGCGGCAATGTCCTGGCCGCAGAGGGACAAAAGTGTCGAAAGTCCCCCCTTGTGCAAATCAACGCAAAAGACAGATCTGCTGGTCGTGCCTCCCGTTCGGCTAGACACGAGGAGGAGGTGAGACTCGTTGGAGACAGCACATTCGTGTTGCCTGCCATCGGCACCGTCCTCGGAGAAGAGCGACAACTCTTCCCCACATGGCGATGTAGTGACCACCTGGCTGCGAAGCACTTGAGCCTCCAGCACGCGGTCCAGACGTCTTACGGCCCCGAGCGGCATTGAACGATCGGTCTCTGAGAGAAAACTTGTTTTCTAACTCATTACCGTGCCTGATTGGTCTTGCGAAGTCCGTCCTCGCTACGAGGTGTCGGTCTGCGCTCACACGAACAACGACGAGCAATCTTTGCTCAATAACGGCCTCCGCTCTCGAGCGAACAGGCCAAGCGCCCGTCCACAGGCGCAGTCAGCGGGGGCTTCCCCAACGACACAAACAGTTACTTGTTCCAGGTAGCTGCCAGCCGACGCGAGCCTTGGCATGCTCCGTCAGTCCGTACGTCCGTATCCACATGGCTGGTAGCTACCTGGTTGATCCTGCCAGTAGTCATATGCTTGTCTCAAAGATTAAGCCATGCATGTCTAAGTACATACCTTCGAACGGTGAAACTGCGAATGGCTCATTAAATCAGTTATGGTTCATTAGATCGTTCATCCTTAATTGGATAACTGTGGTAATTCTAGAGCTAATACATGCTTGTAGATCCCCGACCTCTGGAAAGGGAGCTTTTATTAGACTAAGACCATCGGGCGCGTCGTCCCCACGGATGGCGTCGCTCTCTCGGTGGTGACTCTGGATAACTTTGGGCTGATCGCGCACCCGCGCGACGTATCTTTCAAGTGTCTGCCCTATCAACTGACGATGGTACGTGCTATGCCTACCATGGTTGTAACGGGTAACGGGGAATCAGGGTTCGATTCCGGAGAGGGAGCATGAGAAACGGCTACCACATCTATGGAAGGCAGCAGGCGCGCAAATTACCCACTCCTGACTCGGGGAGGTAGTGACGAAAAATAACAACACGGGACTCTATCGAGGCCCCGTGATTGGAATGAGCACGAAGTAAATCCACTAACGAGGACCCATTGGAGGGCAAG
>CAWWDR010000958.1:25000-27500 GCA_963942565.1 Maea johnstoni | reverse complement strand
GGGCATGCCCGAAAGTTGCAAGCCACTCAGGGTCAGACCGTGGTTCTTGCCAGGTGCTGCGGTCTATTCCAGCAATTACAACAGGCTTAACGCGAAACAGCCTCGAAATGGCAGAAAAAGTGACGAAAAAACAAAATTACGAATTACAAATACAGTCGCAACAGGCTTACTACGAAACAGCCTCGAAATGGCAGAAAACGTGACGAAAAAACAAAATTACGAATTACAAATACAGTCGCAACAGGCTTAACACGAAACAGCCTCGAAATGGCAGAAAAGGTGACGAAAAAACAAAATTACGAATTACAAATACAGTCGCAACAGGCTTAAAACGAAACAGCCTCGAAATGGCAGAAAAAGTGACGAAGAAACAAAACTACGAATTACAAATACAGTCGCAACAGGCTTAACACGAAACAGCCTCGTAATGGCAGAAAAAGTGACGAAAAAACAAAATTACAAATTACTAATACTGTCGCAACAGGCTTAACACGAAACAGCCTCGAAATGGCAGAAAAAGTGACGAAAAAACAAAATTACAAATTACAAATACAGTCGCAACAGGCTAAACTCGAAACAGCCTCAATATGGCAGAAAAGGTGAAGAAAAAACAAAATTCAAAATTTCGAACTAAGTCCCAACAGGCTAAACTCGAAATAGCCTCAATATGGCAGAAAAAGTGACGAAAATCAAAAATTCTAAATTACGAATAAAGTCGCAAACGCGTGGAGACTTCATTCGCGGAAATTTGGAGACTTCATTCGCGGAAATCTGGAGACTTCATTCGGGCAATTTTGGAGACTTCATTCGAGCAAATTTGGAGACTTCATTCGAGCAAATTTGGAGACTTCAAAAACGTAATTTTGGAGGTTTTATTCGCGAAATATAAACGTTTTAAATATTTTCCCATACGCGGACAGAGAAGCGAATTTGAATTGACGAATTATTTGGAGACTTTATTCGCAATAACAATATGAATTCCTTCGCGCAAATTTTTGGAGACTTCATTCGAGCAAATTTGGAGACTTCATTCGCGCAAATTTGGAGACTTCATTCGAAAAATATGCAATTTTCCAATGTTGTCTCTTACGCGAACAGAGAAAAGCGCTAATTGCGGCAAACTTTTTGCCATATATGCGGAGGAGGGGGGTGCTTCTACAATACGGAATACATTTGGTCAGGCTGCGGCAATGTCCTGGCCGCAGAGGGACAAAAGTGTCGAAAGTCCCCCCTTGTGCAAATCAACGCAAAAGACAGATCTGCTGGTCGTGCCTCCCGTTCGGCTAGACACGAGGAGGAGGTGAGACTCGTTGGAGACAGCACATTCGTGTTGCCTGCCATCGGCACCGTCCTCGGAGAAGAGCGACAACTCTTCCCCACATGGCGATGTAGTGACCACCTGGCTGCGAAGCACTTGAGCCTCCAGCACGCGGTCCAGACGTCTTACGGCCCCGAGCGGCATTGAACGATCGGTCTCTGAGAGAAAACTTGTTTTCTAACTCATTACCGTGCCTGATTGGTCTTGCGAAGTCCGTCCTCGCTACGAGGTGTCGGTCTGCGCTCACACGAACAACGACGAGCAATCTTTGCTCAATAACGGCCTCCGCTCTCGAGCGAACAGGCCAAGCGCCCGTCCACAGGCGCAGTCAGCGGGGGCTTCCCCAACGACACAAACAGTTACTTGTTCCAGGTAGCTGCCAGCCGACGCGAGCCTTGGCATGCTCCGTCAGTCCGTACGTCCGTATCCACATGGCTGGTAGCTACCTGGTTGATCCTGCCAGTAGTCATATGCTTGTCTCAAAGATTAAGCCATGCATGTCTAAGTACATACCTTCGAACGGTGAAACTGCGAATGGCTCATTAAATCAGTTATGGTTCATTAGATCGTTCATCCTTAATTGGATAACTGTGGTAATTCTAGAGCTAATACATGCTTGTAGATCCCCGACCTCTGGAAAGGGAGCTTTTATTAGACTAAGACCATCGGGCGCGTCGTCCCCACGGATGGCGTCGCTCTCTCGGTGGTGACTCTGGATAACTTTGGGCTGATCGCGCACCCGCGCGACGTATCTTTCAAGTGTCTGCCCTATCAACTGACGATGGTACGTGCTATGCCTACCATGGTTGTAACGGGTAACGGGGAATCAGGGTTCGATTCCGGAGAGGGAGCATGAGAAACGGCTACCACATCTATGGAAGGCAGCAGGCGCGCAAATTACCCACTCCTGACTCGGGGAGGTAGTGACGAAAAATAACAACACGGGACTCTATCGAGGCCCCGTGATTGGAATGAGCACGAAGTAAATCCACTAACGAGGACCCATTGGAGGGCAAGTCTGGTGCCAGCAGCCGCGGTAATTCCAGCTCCAATAGCGTATATTAAAGCTGTTGCAGTTAAAAAGCTCGTAGTTGGATCTCGGGCGAGGGTACTGGTGCGCTTCGCGGCGTCTACTTCGTATCCTCCGCCTTCTTGCCGCCGCCCACGATGCACTTCATTGTG
>CAWWDR010000958.1:5000-7500 GCA_963942565.1 Maea johnstoni | reverse complement strand
AAACGAAACAGCCTCGAAATGGCAGAAAAAGTGACGAAGAAACAAAACTACGAATTACAAATACAGTCGCAACAGGCTTAACACGAAACAGCCTCGTAATGGCAGAAAAAGTGACGAAAAAACAAAATTACAAATTACTAATACTGTCGCAACAGGCTTAACACGAAACAGCCTCGAAATGGCAGAAAAAGTGACGAAAAAACAAAATTACAAATTACAAATACAGTCGCAACAGGCTAAACTCGAAACAGCCTCAATATGGCAGAAAAGGTGAAGAAAAAACAAAATTCAAAATTTCGAACTAAGTCCCAACAGGCTAAACTCGAAATAGCCTCAATATGGCAGAAAAAGTGACGAAAATCAAAAATTCTAAATTACGAATAAAGTCGCAAACGCGTGGAGACTTCATTCGCGGAAATTTGGAGACTTCATTCGCGGAAATCTGGAGACTTCATTCGGGCAATTTTGGAGACTTCATTCGAGCAAATTTGGAGACTTCATTCGAGCAAATTTGGAGACTTCAAAAACGTAATTTTGGAGGTTTTATTCGCGAAATATAAACGTTTTAAATATTTTCCCATACGCGGACAGAGAAGCGAATTTGAATTGACGAATTATTTGGAGACTTTATTCGCAATAACAATATGAATTCCTTCGCGCAAATTTTTGGAGACTTCATTCGAGCAAATTTGGAGACTTCATTCGCGCAAATTTGGAGACTTCATTCGAAAAATATGCAATTTTCCAATGTTGTCTCTTACGCGAACAGAGAAAAGCGCTAATTGCGGCAAACTTTTTGCCATATATGCGGAGGAGGGGGGTGCTTCTACAATACGGAATACATTTGGTCAGGCTGCGGCAATGTCCTGGCCGCAGAGGGACAAAAGTGTCGAAAGTCCCCCCTTGTGCAAATCAACGCAAAAGACAGATCTGCTGGTCGTGCCTCCCGTTCGGCTAGACACGAGGAGGAGGTGAGACTCGTTGGAGACAGCACATTCGTGTTGCCTGCCATCGGCACCGTCCTCGGAGAAGAGCGACAACTCTTCCCCACATGGCGATGTAGTGACCACCTGGCTGCGAAGCACTTGAGCCTCCAGCACGCGGTCCAGACGTCTTACGGCCCCGAGCGGCATTGAACGATCGGTCTCTGAGAGAAAACTTGTTTTCTAACTCATTACCGTGCCTGATTGGTCTTGCGAAGTCCGTCCTCGCTACGAGGTGTCGGTCTGCGCTCACACGAACAACGACGAGCAATCTTTGCTCAATAACGGCCTCCGCTCTCGAGCGAACAGGCCAAGCGCCCGTCCACAGGCGCAGTCAGCGGGGGCTTCCCCAACGACACAAACAGTTACTTGTTCCAGGTAGCTGCCAGCCGACGCGAGCCTTGGCATGCTCCGTCAGTCCGTACGTCCGTATCCACATGGCTGGTAGCTACCTGGTTGATCCTGCCAGTAGTCATATGCTTGTCTCAAAGATTAAGCCATGCATGTCTAAGTACATACCTTCGAACGGTGAAACTGCGAATGGCTCATTAAATCAGTTATGGTTCATTAGATCGTTCATCCTTAATTGGATAACTGTGGTAATTCTAGAGCTAATACATGCTTGTAGATCCCCGACCTCTGGAAAGGGAGCTTTTATTAGACTAAGACCATCGGGCGCGTCGTCCCCACGGATGGCGTCGCTCTCTCGGTGGTGACTCTGGATAACTTTGGGCTGATCGCGCACCCGCGCGACGTATCTTTCAAGTGTCTGCCCTATCAACTGACGATGGTACGTGCTATGCCTACCATGGTTGTAACGGGTAACGGGGAATCAGGGTTCGATTCCGGAGAGGGAGCATGAGAAACGGCTACCACATCTATGGAAGGCAGCAGGCGCGCAAATTACCCACTCCTGACTCGGGGAGGTAGTGACGAAAAATAACAACACGGGACTCTATCGAGGCCCCGTGATTGGAATGAGCACGAAGTAAATCCACTAACGAGGACCCATTGGAGGGCAAGTCTGGTGCCAGCAGCCGCGGTAATTCCAGCTCCAATAGCGTATATTAAAGCTGTTGCAGTTAAAAAGCTCGTAGTTGGATCTCGGGCGAGGGTACTGGTGCGCTTCGCGGCGTCTACTTCGTATCCTCCGCCTTCTTGCCGCCGCCCACGATGCACTTCATTGTGTGACGTGTTGTGTGACGGAAAGTTTACTTTGAAAAAATTAGAGTGTTCAAAGCAGGCTCTTGCCTGAATGATGGTGCATGGAATAATGGAATAGGACATTGGTTCTGTTTTGTTGGTCTAAAGAACCGATGTAATGATTAAGAGGGACGGCCGGGGGCATTCGTATTACGGTGTTAGAGGTGAAATTCTTGGATCGCCGTAAGACGAACTACTGCGAAAGCATTTGCCAAGAATGTTTTCATTAATCAAGAACGAAAGTCAGAGGTTCGAAGACGATCAGATACCGTCGTAGTTCTGACCATAAACGATGCCAACTAGCAATCCGCGGG
>CAWWDR010000957.1:22500-24484 GCA_963942565.1 Maea johnstoni | reverse complement strand
GGGACCAATTTAACACGGAGGGCCCAAAGGGGCCATTAAGCCCTCGGTTCTTTGTTCCCGTTGTCGTACCAAAATAGGAAATCGGCTAGGCCGAGATTCGTGACGGGTGACTACTACTTGTGTGCAATCTTTTGTTATGATATCCATGCCCTAAGGGCCAGCCAAAGAAACCACCTAGTGGTGATGATCTTGCTGAACTAAATTATCACCTTAAGCATGATAGAAATAATCAATACACAAAATAAAATGAAATAATAGCGGCTGATGAAAAATATAAGCAGAAACATTATCAAAAAGATTTAAAGATAAAATTTGATAAAAAGAATAAAAAAAAAAAAATAACATTCCATCAGGATTCGAACCAGGAACTGCACCAAAAGTTTCTTTTCTTTGGAAACGGGACGGGCAGCGATGCAAGCACGTACACATAGTGATACCTATTAGCTATATACTTTTAAGTAATTTTATACAATGCAACTGGGAAATATCCTAAAATTATTACTAGGCAGAGAGACCGAGAGAACAATATACCAAAAGAAAAAGACAGAGAGGCCAGGAGACCAATGTACATAGACAGATAGAAACAGAGAGAGAGAGAGAGAGAGAGAGAGAGAGAGAGAGAGAGAGAGAGAGAGAGAGAGAGAGAGCAGGAAAAATAGACTGATCCATGTCATAATACGAGGTACTTATGACATGACCTTGCACCTAGAAGGGATGCATATCTGTCATATTCTAAATAATTCCCATATGCCTCAAGATTACTAACAGCAAGTGGTTTACGTAGTTAATGCTGATTTTTAGGTCCTGCCATAATACAAGGTACATATGACATGACCTTGCACCTAGAGGGGATGCATATCTGTCATATTCTAATACAATGGCTTCGAAAAACGTATCGTTAGTCACATTCAGCCCAAAAATGAGATGAAAATATCGGTCAAAATGGCCTATCTCGATGTAATCTGCTTATGGTCGAAGCAGAAACCCTTGTTGTTTGGGACCAATTTAACACGGAGGGCCCAAAGGGGCCATTAAGCCCTCGGTCCTTTGTTCCCGTTGTCGTACCAAAATAGGAAATCGGCTAGGCCGAGATTCGTGACGGGTGACTACTACTTGTGTGCAATCTTTTGTTATGATATCCATGCCCTAAGGGCCAGCCAAAGAAACCACCTAGTGGTGATGATCTTGCTGAACTAAATTATCACCTTAAGCATGATAGAAATAATCAATACACAAAATAAAATGAAATAATAGCGGCTGATGAAAAATATAAGCAGAAACATTATCAAAAAGATTTAAAGATAAAATTTGATAAAAAGAATAAAATAAAAAAAATAACATTCCATCAGGATTCGAACCAGGAACTGCACCAAAAGTTTCTTTTCTTGGAAACGGGACGGGCAGCGATGCAAGCACGTACACATAGTGATACCTATTAGCTATATACTTTTAAGTAATTTTATACAATGCAACTGGGAAATATCCTAAAATTATTACTAGGCAGAGAGACCGAGAGAACAATATACCAAAAGAAAAAGACAGAGAGGCCAGGAGACCAATGTACATAGACAGATAGAAACAGAGAGAGAGAGAGAGAGAGAGAGAGAGAGAGAGAGAGAGAGAGAGAGAGAGAGAGAGCAGGAAAAATAGACTGATCCATGTCATAATACGAGGTACTTATGACATGACCTTGCACCTAGAAGGGATGCATATCTGTCATATTCTAAATAATTCCCATATGCCTCAAGATTACTAACAGCAAGTGGTTTACGTAGTTAATGCTGATTTTTAGGTCCTGCCATAATACAAGGTACATATGACATGACCTTGCACCTAGAGGGGATGCATATCTGTCATATTCTAAAACAATGGCTTCGAAAAACGTATCGTTAGTCACATTCAGCCCAAAAATGAGATGAAAATATCGGTCAAAATGGCCTATCTCGATGTAATCTGCTTATGGTCGAAGCAGAAACCCTTGTTG
>CAWWDR010000957.1:0-17500 GCA_963942565.1 Maea johnstoni | reverse complement strand
GGCCCAAAGGGGCCATTAAGCCCTCGGTCCTTTGTTCCCGTTGTCGTACCAAAATAGGAAATCGGCTAGGCCGAGATTCGTGACGGGTGACTACTACTTGTGTGCAATCTTTTGTTATGATATCCATGCCCTAAGGGCCAGCCAAGAAACCACCTAGTGGTGATGATCTTGCTGAACTAAATTATCACCTTAAGCATGATAGAAATAATCAATACACAAAATAAAATGAAATAATAGCGGCTGATGAAAAATATAAGCAGAAACATTATCAAAAAGATTTAAAGATAAAATTTGATAAAAAGAATAAAATAAAAAAAATAACATTCCATCAGGATTCGAACCAGGAACTGCACCAAAAGTTTCTTTTCTTTGGAAACGGGACGGGCAGCGATGCAAGCACGTACACATAGTGATACCTATTAGCTATATACTTTTAAGTAATTTTATACAATGCAACTGGGAAATATCCTAAAATTATTACTAGGCAGAGAGACCGAGAGAACAATATACCAAAAGAAAAAGACAGAGAGGCCAGGAGACCAATGTACATAGACAGATAGAAACAGAGAGAGAGAGAGAGAGAGAGAGAGAGAGAGAGAGAGAGAGAGAGAGAGAGAGAGCAGGAAAAATAGACTGATCCATGTCATAATACGAGGTACTTATGACATGACCTTGCACCTAGAAGGGATGCATATCTGTCATATTCTAAATAATTCCCATATGCCTCAAGATTACTAACAGCAAGTGGTTTACGTAGTTAATGCTGATTTTTAGGTCCTGCCATAATACAAGGTACATATGACATGACCTTGCACCTAGAGGGGATGCATATCTGTCATATTCTAAAACAATGGCTTCGAAAAACGTATCGTTAGTCACATTCAGCCCAAAAATGAGATGAAAATATCGGTCAAAATGGCCTATCTCGATGTAATCTGCTTATGGTGGAAGCAGAAACCCTTGTTGTTTGGACCAATTTAACACTGAGGGCCCAAAGGGGCCATTAAACCCTCGGTCCTTTGTTCCCGTTGTCGTACCAAAATAGGAAATCGGCTAGGCCGAGATTCGTGACGGGTGACTACTACTTGTGTGCAATCTTTTGTTATGATATCCATGCCCTAAGGGCCAGCCAAAGAAACCACCTAGTGGTGATGATCTTGCTGAACTAAATTATCACCTTAAGCATGATAGAAATAATCAATACACAAAATAAAATGAAATAATAGCGGCTGATGAAAAATATAAGCAGAAACATTATCAAAAAGATTTAAAGATAAAATTTGATAAAAAGAATAAAAAAAATAAATAACATTCCATCAGGATTCGAACCAGGAACTGCACCAAAAGTTTCTTTTCTTTGGAAACGGGACGGGCAGCGATGCAAGCACGTACACATAGTGATACCTATTAGCTATATACTTTTAAGTAATTTTATACAATGCAACTGGGAAATATCCTAAAATTATTACTAGGCAGAGAGACCGAGAGAACAATATACCAAAAGAAAAAGACAGAGAGGCCAGGAGACCAATGTACATAGACAGATAGAAACAGAGAGAGAGAGAGAGAGAGAGAGAGAGAGAGAGAGAGAGAGAGAGAGAGAGAGAGAGCAGGAAAAATAGACTGATCCATGTCATAATACGAGGTACTTATGACATGACCTTGCACCTAGAAGGGATGCATATCTGTCATATTCTAAATAATTCCCATATGCCTCAAGATTACTAACAGCAAGTGGTTTACGTAGTTAATGCTGATTTTTAGGTCCTGCCATAATACAAGGTACATATGACATGACCTTGCACCTAGAGGGGATGCATATCTGTCATATTCTAATACAATGGCTTCGAAAAACGTATCGTTAGTCACATTCAGCCCAAAAATGAGATGAAAATATCGGTCAAAATGGCCTATCTCGATGTAATCTGCTTATGGTCGAAGCAGAAACCCTTGTTGTTTGGGACCAATTTAACACGGAGGGCCCAAAGGGGCCATTAAGCCCTCGGTCCTTTGTTCCCGTTGTCGTACCAAAATAGGAAATCGGCTAGGCCGAGATTCGTGACGGGTGACTACTACTTGTGTGCAATCTTTTGTTATGATATCCATGCCCTAAGGGCCAGCCAAAGAAACCACCTAGTGGTGATGATCTTGCTGAACTAAATTATCACCTTAAGCATGATAGAAATAATCAATACACAAAATAAAATGAAATAATAGCGGCTGATGAAAAATATAAGCAGAAACATTATCAAAAAGATTTAAAGATAAAATTTGATAAAAAGAATAAAATAAAAAAAATAACATTCCATCAGGATTCGAA
Source organism: Maea johnstoni (assembly GCA_963942565.1). Classification (NCBI taxonomy): domain Eukaryota; kingdom Metazoa; phylum Annelida; class Polychaeta; order Spionida; family Magelonidae; genus Maea; species Maea johnstoni. Next base: position 15,180 of record CAWWDR010000957.1, on the reverse strand, counting down.
CCAGGAACTGCACCAAAAGTTTCTTTTCTTTGGAAACGGGACGGGCAGCGATGCAAGCACGTACACATAGTGATACCTATTAGCTATATACTTTTAAGTAATTTTATACAATGCAACTGGGAAATATCCTAAAATTATTACTAGGCAGAGAGACCGAGAGAACAATATACCAAAAGAAAAAGACAGAGAGGCCAGGAGACCAATGTACATAGACAGATAGAAACAGAGAGAGAGAGAGAGAGAGAGAGAGAGAGAGAGAGAGAGAGAGAGAGAGAGAGAGAGCAGGAAAAATAGACTGATCCATGTCATAATACGAGGTACTTATGACATGACCTTGCACCTAGAAGGGATGCATATCTGTCATATTCTAAATAATTCCCATATGCCTCAAGATTACTAACAGCAAGTGGTTTACGTAGTTAATGCTGATTTTTAGGTCCTGCCATAATACAAGGTACATATGACATGACCTTGCACCTAGAGGGGATGCATATCTGTCATATTCTAAAACAATGGCTTCGAAAAACGTATCGTTAGTCACATTCAGCCCAAAAATGAGATGAAAATATCGGTCAAAATGGCCTATCTCGATGTAATCTGCTTATGGTCGAAGCAGAAACCCTTGTTGTTTGGGACCAATTTAACACGGAGGGCCCAAAGGGGCCATTAAGCCCTCGGTCCTTTGTTCCCGTTGTCGTACCAAAATAGGAAATCGGCTAGGCCGAGATTCGTGACGGGTGACTACTACTTGTGTGCAATCTTTTGTTATGATATCCATGCCCTAAGGGCCAGCCAAAGAAACCACCTAGTGGTGATGATCTTGCTGAACTAAATTATCACCTTAAGCATGATAGAAATAATCAATACACAAAATAAAATGAAATAATAGCGGCTGATGAAAAATATAAGCAGAAACATTATCAAAAAGATTTAAAGATAAAATTTGATAAAAAGAATAAAAAAAAAAAATAACATTCCATCAGGATTCGAACCAGGAACTGCACCAAAAGTTTCTTTTCTTTGGAAACGGGACGGGCTGCGATGCAAGCACGTACACATAGTGATACCTATTAGCTATATACTTTTAAGTAATTTTATACAATGCAACTGGGAAATATCCTAAAATTATTACTAGGCAGAGAGACCGAGAGAACAATATACCAAAAGAAAAAGACAGAGAGGCCAGGAGACCAATGTACATAGACAGATAGAAACAGAGAGAGAGAGAGAGAGAGAGAGAGAGAGAGAGAGAGAGAGAGAGCAGGAAAAAATAGACTGATCCATGTCATAATACGAGGTACTTATGACATGACCTTGCACCTAGAAGGGATGCATATCTGTCATATTCTAAATAATTCCCATATGCATCAAGATTACTACCAGCAAGTGGTTTACGTAGTTAATGCTGATTTTTAGGTCCTGCCATAATACAAGGTACATATGACATGACCTTGCACCTAGAGGGGATGCATATCTGTCATATTCTAAAACAATGGCTTCGAAAAACGTATCGTTAGTCACATTCAGCCCAAAAATGAGATGAAAATATCGGTCAAAATGGCCTATCTCGATGTAATCTGCTTATGGTCGAAGCAGAAACCCTTGTTGTTTGGGACCAATTTAACACGGAGGGCCCAAAGGGGCCATTAAGCCCTCGGTTCTTTGTTCCCGTTGTCGTACCAAAATAGGAAATCGGCTAGGCCGAGATTCGTGACGGGTGACTACTACTTGTGTGCAATCTTTTGTTATGATATCCATGCCCTAAGGGCCAGCCAAGAAACCACCTAGTGGTGATGATCTTGCTGAACTAAATTATCACCTTAAGCATGATAGAAATAATCAATACACAAAATAAAATGAAATAATAGCGGCTGATGAAAAATATAAGCAGAAACATTATCAAAAAGATTTAAAGATAAAATTTGATAAAAAGAATAAAAAAAAAAATAACATTCCATCAGGATTCGAACCAGGAACTGCACCAAAAGTTTCTTTTCTTTGGAAACGGGACGGGCAGCGATGCAAGCACGTACACATAGTGATACCTATTAGCTATATACTTTTAAGTAATTTTATACAATGCAACTGGGAAATATCCTAAAATTATTACTAGGCAGAGAGACCGAGAGAACAATATACCAAAAGAAAAAGACAGAGAGGCCAGGAGACCAATGTACATAGACAGATAGAAACAGAGAGAGAGAGAGAGAGAGAGAGAGAGAGAGAGAGAGAGAGAGAGAGAGAGCAGGAAAAATAGACTGATCCATGTCATAATACGAGGTACTTATGACATGACCTTGCACCTAGAAGGGATGCATATCTGTCATATTCTAAATAATTCCCATATGCCTCAAGATTACTAACAGCAAGTGGTTTACGTAGTTAATGCTGATTTTTAGGTCCTGCCATAATACAAGGTACATATGACATGACCTTGCACCTAGAGGGGATGCATATCTGTCATATTCTAATACAATGGCTTCGAAAAACGTATCGTTAGTCACATTCAGCCCAAAAATGAGATGAAAATATCGGTCAAAATGGCCTATCTCGATGTAATCTGCTTATGGTCGAAGCAGAAACCCTTGTTGTTTGGGACCAATTTAACACGGAGGGCCCAAAGGGGCCATTAAGCCCTCGGTCCTTTGTTCCCGTTGTCGTACCAAAATAGGAAATCGGCTAGGCCGAGATTCGTGACGGGTGACTACTACTTGTGTGCAATCTTTTGTTATGATATCCATGCCCTAAGGGCCAGCCAAAGAAACCACCTAGTGGTGATGATCTTGCTGAACTAAATTATCCCCTTAAGCATGATAGAAATAATCAATACACAAAATAAAATGAAATAATAGCGGCTGATGAAAAATATAAGCAGAAACATTATCAAAAAGATTTAAAGATAAAATTTGATAAAAAGAATAAAATAAAAAAAATAACATTCCATCAGGATTCGAACCAGGAACTGCACCAAAAGTTTCTTTTCTTTGGAAACGGGACGGGCAGCGATGCAAGCACGTACACATAGTGATACCTATTAGCTATATACTTTTAAGTAATTTTATACAATGCAACTGGGAAATATCCTAAAATTATTACTAGGCAGAGAGACCGAGAGAACAATATACCAAAAGAAAAAGACAGAGAGGCCAGGAGACCAATGTACATAGACAGATAGAAACAGAGAGAGAGAGAGAGAGAGAGAGAGAGAGAGAGAGAGAGAGAGAGAGAGAGAGAGAGAGAGAGAGAGCAGGAAAAATAGACTGATCCATGTCATAATACGAGGTACTTATGACATGACCTTGCACCTAGAAGGGATGCATATCTGTCATATTCTAAATAATTCCCATATGCCTCAAGATTACTAACAGCAAGTGGTTTACGTAGTTAATGCTGATTTTTAGGTCCTGCCATAATACAAGGTACATATGACATGACCTTGCACCTAGAGGGGATGCATATCTGTCATATTCTAAAACAATGGCTTCGAAAAACGTATCGTTAGTCACATTCAGCCCAAAAATGAGATGAAAATATCGGTCAAAATGGCCTATCTCGATGTAATCTGCTTATGGTCGAAGCAGAAACCCTTGTTGTTTGGGACCAATTTAACACGGAGGGCCCAAAGGGGCCATTAAGCCCTCGGTCCTTTGTTCCCGTTGTCGTACCAAAATAGGAAATCGGCTAGGCCGAGATTCGTGACGGGTGACTACTACTTGTGTGCAATCTTTTGTTATGATATCCATGCCCTAAGGGCCAGCCAAAGAAACCACCTAGTGGTGATGATCTTGCTGAACTAAATTATCACCTTAAGCATGATAGAAATAATCAATACACAAAATAAAATGAAATAATAGCGGCTGATGAAAAATATAAGCAGAAACATTATCAAAAAGATTTAAAGATAAAATTTGATAAAAAGAATAAAAAAAAAAATAACATTCCATCAGGATTCGAACCAGGAACTGCACCAAAAGTTTCTTTTCTTTGGAAACGGGACGGGCTGCGATGCAAGCACGTACACATAGTGATACCTATTAGCTATATACTTTTAAGTAATTTTATACAATGCAACTGGGAAATATCCTAAAATTATTACTAGGCAGAGAGACCGAGAGAACAATATACCAAAAGAAAAAGACAGAGAGGCCAGGAGACCAATGTACATAGACAGATAGAAACAGAGAGAGAGAGAGAGAGAGAGAGAGAGAGAGAGAGAGAGAGAGAGAGAGAGAGAGAGAGAGAGAGCAGGAAAAATAGACTGATCCATGTCATAATACGAGGTACTTATGACATGACCTTGCACCTAGAAGGGATGCATATCTGTCATATTCTAAATAATTCCCATATGCCTCAAGATTACTAACAGCAAGTGGTTTACGTAGTTAATGCTGATTTTTAGGTCCTGCCATAATACAAGGTACATATGACATGACCTTGCACCTAGAGGGGATGCATATCTGTCATATTCTAAAACAATGGCTTCGAAAAACGTATCGTTAGTCACATTCAGCCCAAAAATGAGATGAAAATATCGGTCAAAATGGCCTATCTCGATGTAATCTGCTTATGGTCGAAGCAGAAACCCTTGTTGTTTGGGACCAATTTAACACGGAGGGCCCAAAGGGGCCATTAAGCCCTCGGTTCTTTGTTCCCGTTGTCGTACCAAAATAGGAAATCGGCTAGGCCGAGATTCGTGACGGGTGACTACTACTTGTGTGCAATCTTTTGTTATGATATCCATGCCCTAAGGGCCAGCCAAAGAAACCACCTAGTGGTGATGATCTTGCTGAACTAAATTATCACCTTAAGCATGATAGAAATAATCAATACACAAAATAAAATGAAATAATAGCGGCTGATGAAAAATATAAGCAGAAACATTATCAAAAAGATTTAAAGATAAAATTTGATAAAAAGAATAAAAAAAATAAATAACATTCCATCAGGATTCGAACCAGGAACTGCACCAAAAGTTTCTTTTCTTTGGAAACGGGACGGGCAGCGATGCAAGCACGTACACATAGTGATACCTATTAGCTATATACTTTTAAGTAATTTTATACAATGCAACTGGGAAATATCCTAAAATTATTACTAGGCAGAGAGACCGAGAGAACAATATACCAAAAGAAAAAGACAGAGAGGCCAGGAGACCAATGTACATAGACAGATAGAAACAGAGAGAGAGAGAGAGAGAGAGAGAGAGAGAGAGAGAGAGAGAGAGAGAGAGAGAGAGAGAGAGAGAGCAGGAAAAATAGACTGATCCATGTCATAATACGAGGTACTTATGACATGACCTTGCACCTAGAAGGGATGCATATCTGTCATATTCTAAATAATTCCCATATGCCTCAAGATTACTAACAGCAAGTGGTTTACGTAGTTAATGCTGATTTTTAGGTCCTGCCATAATACAAGGTACATATGACATGACCTTGCACCTAGAGGGGATGCATATCTGTCATATTCTAATACAATGGCTTCGAAAAACGTATCGTTAGTCACATTCAGCCCAAAAATGAGATGAAAATATCGGTCAAAATGGCCTATCTCGATGTAATCTGCTTATGGTCGAAGCAGAAACCCTTGTTGTTTGGGACCAATTTAACACGGAGGGCCCAAAGGGGCCATTAAGCCCTCGGTCCTTTGTTCCCGTTGTCGTACCAAAATAGGAAATCGGCTAGGCCGAGATTCGTGACGGGTGACTACTACTTGTGTGCAATCTTTTGTTATGATATCCATGCCCTAAGGGCCAGCCAAAGAAACCACCTAGTGGTGATGATCTTGCTGAACTAAATTATCACCTTAAGCATGATAGAAATAATCAATACACAAAATAAAATGAAATAATAGCGGCTGATGAAAAATATAAGCAGAAACATTATCAAAAAGATTTAAAGATAAAATTTGATAAAAAGAATAAAAAAAAAAAAATAACATTCCATCAGGATTCGAACCAGGAACTGCACCAAAAGTTTCTTTTCTTTGGAAACGGGACGGGCAGCGATGCAAGCACGTACACATAGTGATACCTATTAGCTATATACTTTTAAGTAATTTTATACAATGCAACTGGGAAATATCCTAAAATTATTACTAGGCAGAGAGACCGAGAGAACAATATACCAAAAGAAAAAGACAGAGAGGCCAGGAGACCAATGTACATAGACAGATAGAAACAGAGAGAGAGAGAGAGAGAGAGAGAGAGAGAGAGAGAGAGAGAGAGCAGGAAAAATAGACTGATCCATGTCATAATACGAGGTACTTATGACATGACCTTGCACCTAGAAGGGATGCATATCTGTCATATTCTAAATAATTCCCATATGCCTCAAGATTACTAACAGCAAGTGGTTTACGTAGTTAATGCTGATTTTGAGGTCCTGCCATAATACAAGGTACATATGACATGACCTTGCACCTAGAGGGGATGCATATCTGTCATATTCTAAAACAATGGCTTCGAAAAACGTATCGTTAGTCACATTCAGCCCAAAAATGAGATGAAAATATCGGTCAAAATGGCCTATCTCGATGTAATCTGCTTATGGTCGAAGCAGAAACCCTTGTTGTTTGGGACCAATTTAACACGGAGGGCCCAAAGGGGCCATTAAGCCCTCGGTCCTTTGTTCCCGTTGTCGTACCAAAATAGGAAATCGGCTAGGCCGAGATTCGTGACGGGTGACTACTACTTGTGTGCAATCTTTTGTTATGATATCCATGCCCTAAGGGCCAGCCAAAGAAACCACCTAGTGGTGATGATCTTGCTGAACTAAATTATCACCTTAAGCATGATAGAAATAATCAATACACAAAATAAAATGAAATAATAGCGGCTGATGAAAAATATAAGCAGAAACATTATCAAAAAGATTTAAAGATAAAATTTGATAAAAAGAATAAAAAAAATAAATAACATTCCATCAGGATTCGAACCAGGAACTGCACCAAAAGTTTCTTTTCTTTGGAAACGGGGCGGGCAGCGATGCAAGCACGTACACATAGTGATACCTATTAGCTATATACTTTTAAGTAATTTTATACAATGCAACTGGGAAATATCCTAAAATTATTACTAGGCAGAGAGACCGAGAGAACAATATACCAAAAGAAAAAGACAGAGAGGCCAGGAGACCAATGTACATAGACAGATAGAAACAGAGAGAGAGAGAGAGAGAGAGAGAGAGAGAGAGAGAGAGAGAGAGAGAGAGAGAGAGAGAGAGAGAGCAGGAAAAATAGACTGATCCATGTCATAATACGAGGTACTTATGACATGACCTTGCACCTAGAAGGGATGCATATCTGTCATATTCTAAATAATTCCCATATGCCTCAAGATTACTAACAGCAAGTGGTTTACGTAGTTAATGCTGATTTTTAGGTCCTGCCATAATACAAGGTACATATGACATGACCTTGCACCTAGAGGGGATGCATATCTGTCATATTCTAATACAATGGCTTCGAAAAACGTATCGTTAGTCACATTCAGCCCAAAAATGAGATGAAAATATCGGTCAAAATGGCCTATCTCGATGTAATCTGCTTATGGTCGAAGCAGAAACCCTTGTTGTTTGGGACCAATTTAACACGGAGGGCCCAAAGGGGCCATTAAGCCCTCGGTCCTTTGTTCCCGTTGTCGTACCAAAATAGGAAATCGGCTAGGCCGAGATTCGTGACGGGTGACTACTACTTGTGTGCAATCTTTTGTTATGATATCCATGCCCTAAGGGCCAGCCAAAGAAACCACCTAGTGGTGATGATCTTGCTGAACTAAATTATCACCTTAAGCATGATAGAAATAATCAATACACAAAATAAAATGAAATAATAGCGGCTGATGAAAAATATAAGCAGAAACATTATCAAAAAGATTTAAAGATAAAATTTGATAAAAAGAATAAAATAAAAAAAATAACATTCCATCAGGATTCGAACCAGGAACTGCACCAAAAGTTTCTTTTCTTTGGAAACGGGACGGGCAGCGATGCAAGCACGTACACATAGTGATACCTATTAGCTATATACTTTTAAGTAATTTTATACAATGCAACTGGGAAATATCCTAAAATTATTACTAGGCAGAGAGACCGAGAGAACAATATACCAAAAGAAAAAGACAGAGAGGCCAGGAGACCAATGTACATAGACAGATAGAAACAGAGAGAGAGAGAGAGAGAGAGAGAGAGAGAGAGAGAGAGAGAGAGAGAGAGAGAGAGAGAGAGAGCAGGAAAAATAGACTGATCCATGTCATAATACGAGGTACTTATGACATGACCTTGCACCTAGAAGGGATGCATATCTGTCATATTCTAAATAATTCCCATATGCCTCAAGATTACTAACAGCAAGTGGTTTACGTAGTTAATGCTGATTTTTAGGTCCTGCCATAATACAAGGTACATATGACATGACCTTGCACCTAGAGGGGATGCATATCTGTCATATTCTAAAACAATGGCTTCGAAAAACGTATCGTTAGTCACATTCAGCCCAAAAATGAGATGAAAATATCGGTCAAAATGGCCTATCTCGATGCAATCTGCTTATGGTCGAAGCAGAAACCCTTGTTGTTTGGGACCAATTTAACACGGAGGGCCCAAAGGGGCCATTAAGCCCTCGGTCCTTTGTTGTCGTACCAAAATAGGAAATCGGCTAGGCCGAGATTCGTGACGGGTGACTACTACTTGTGTGCAATCTTTTGTTATGATATCCATGCCCTAAGGGCAAGCCAAAGAAACCACCTAGTGGTAATGATCTTGCTGAACTAAATTATCACCTTAAGCATGATAGAAATAATAAATACACAAAATAAAATGAAATAATAGCGGCTGATGAAAAATATAAGCAGAAACATTATCAAAAAGATTTAAAGATAAAATTTGATAAAAAGAATAAAATAAAAAAAATAACATTCCATCAGGATTCGAACCAGGAACTGCACCAAAAGTTTCTTTTCTTTGGAAACGGGACGGGCAGCGTTGCAAGCACGTACACATAGTGATACCTATTAGCTATATACTTTTAAGTAATTTTATACAATGCAACTGGGAAATATCCTAAAATTATTACTAGGCAGAGAGACCGAGAGAACAATATACCAAAAGAAAAAGACAGAGAGGCCAGGAGACCAATGTACATAGACAGATAGAAACAGAGAGAGAGAGAGAGAGAGAGAGAGAGAGAGAGAGAGAGAGAGAGAGAGAGAGCAGGAAAAATAGACTGATCCATGTCATAATACGAGGTACTTATGACATGACCTTGCACCAAGAAGGGATGCATATCTGTCATATTCTAAATAATTCCCATATGCCTCAAGATTACTAACAGCAAGTGGTTTACGTAGTTAATGCTGATTTTTAGGTCCTGCCATAATACAAGGTACATATGACATGACCTTGCACCTAGAGGGGATGCATATCTGTCATATTCTAAAACAATGGCTTCGAAAAACGTATCGTTAGTCACATTCAGCCCAAAAATGAGATGAAAATATCGGTCAAAATGGCCTATCTCGATGTAATCTGCTTATGGTCGAAGCAGAAACCCTTGTTGTTTGGGACCAATTTAACACGGAGGGCCCAAAGGGGCCATTAAGCCCTCGGTCCTTTGTTCCCGTTGTCGTACCAAAATAGGAAATCGGCTAGGCCGAGATTCGTGACGGGTGACTACTACTTGTGTGCAATCTTTTGTTATGATATCCATGCCCTAAGGGCCAGCCAAAGAAACCACCTAGTGGTGATGATCTTGCTGAACTAAATTATCACCTTAAGCATGATAGAAATAATCAATACACAAAATAAAATGAAAGAATAGCGGCTGATGAAAAATATAAGCAGAAACATTATCAAAAAGATTTAAAGATAAAATTTGATAAAAAGAATAAAAAAAAAAAAATAACATTCCATCAGGATTCGAACCAGGAACTGCACCAAAAGTTTCTTTTCTTTGGAAACGGGACGTGCAGCGATGCAAGCACGTACACATAGTGATACCTATTAGCTATATACTTTTAAGTAATTTTATACAATGCAACTGGGAAATATCCTAAAATTATTACTAGGCAGAGAGACCGAGAGAACAATATACCAAAAGAAAAAGACAGAGAGGCCAGGAGACCAATGTACATAGACAGATAGAAACAGAGAGAGAGAGAGAGAGAGAGAGAGAGAGAGAGAGAGAGAGAGAGAGAGAGAGAGAGAGAAAGCAGGAAAAATAGACTGATCCATGTCATAATACGAGGTACTTATGACATGACCTTGCACCTAGAAGGGATGCATATCTGTCATATTCTAAATAATTCCCATATGCCTCAAGATTACTAACAGCAAGTGGTTTACGTAGTTAATGCTGATTTTTAGGTCCTGCCATAATACAAGGTACATATGACATGACCTTGCACCTAGAGGGGATGCATATCTGTCATATTCTAAAACAATGGCTTCGAAAAACGTATCGTTAGTCACATTCAGCCCAAAAATGAGATGAAAATATCGGTCAAAATGGCCTATCTCGATGTAATCTGCTTATGGTCGAAGCAGAAACCCTTGTTGTTTGGGACCAATTTAACACGGAGGGCCCAAAGGGGCCATTAAGCCCTCGGTCCTTTGTTCCCGTTGTCGTACCAAAATAGGAAATCGGCTAGGCCGAGATTCGTGACGGGTGACTACTACTTGTGTGCAATCTTTTGTTATGATATCCATGCCCTAAGGGCCAGCCAAAGAAACCACCTAGTGGTGATGATCTTGCTGAACTAAATTATCACCTTAAGCATGATAGAAATAATCAATACACAAAATAAAATGAAATAATAGCGGCTGATGAAAAATATAAGCAGAAACATTATCAAAAAGATTTAAAGATCAAATTTGATAAAAAGAATAAAATAAAAAAAATAACATTCCATCAGGATTCGAACCAGGAACTGCACCAAAAGTTTCTTTTCTTTGGAGACGGGACGGGCAGCGATGCAAGCACGTACACATAGTGATACCTATTAGCTATATACTTTTTAAGTAATTTTATACAATGCAACTGGGAAAGTATCCTAAAATTATTACTAGGCAGAGAGACCGAGAGAACAATATACCAAAAGAAAAAGACAGAGAGGCCAGGAGACCAATGTACATAGACAGATTAGAAACAGAGAGAGAGAGAGAGAGAGAGAGAGAGAGAGAGAGAGAGAGAGAGAAGAGAGCAGGAAAAATAGACTGATCCATGTCATAATACGAGGTACTTATGACATGACCTTGCACCTAGAAGGGATGCATATCTGTCATATTCTAAATAATTCCCATATGCCTCAAGATTACTAACAGCAAGTGGTTTACGTAGTTAATGCTGATTTTTTAGGTCCTGCCATAATACAAGGTACATATGACATGACCTTGCACCTAGAGGGGATGCATATCTGTCATATTCTAAAACAATGGCTTCGAAAAACGTATCGTTAGTCACATTCAGCCCCAAAAATGAGATGAAAATATCGGTCAAAATGGCCTATCTCGATGTAATCTGCTTATGGTCGAAGCAGAAACCTTGTTGTTTGGGACCAATTTACACGGAGGGCCCAAAGGGGCCATTAAGCCCTCGGTCCTTTGTTCCCGTTGTCGTACCAAAATAGGAAATCGGCTAGGCCGAGATTCGTGACGGGTGACTACTACTTGTGTGCAATCTTTTGTTATGATATCCATGCCCTAAGGGCCAGCCAAAGAAACCACCTAGTGGTGATGATCTTGCTGAACTAAATTATCACCCTTAAGCATGATAGAAATAATCAATACACAAAATAAAATGAAATAATAGCGGCTGATGAAAAATATAAGCAGAAACATTATCAAAAAGATTTAAAGATCAAATTTGATAAAAAGAATAAAATAAAAAAAATAACATTCCATCAGGATTCGAACCAGGAACTGCACCAAAAGTTTCTTTTCTTTGGAAACGGGACGGGCAGCGATGCAAGCACGTACACATAGTGATACCTATTAGCTATATACTTTTAAGTAATTTTATACAATGCAACTGGGAAATATCCTAAAATTATTACTAGGCAGAGAGACCGAGAGAACAATATACAAAAGAAAAAGACAGAGAGGCCAGGAGACCAATGTACATAGACAGATAGAAACAGAGAGGAGAGAGAGAGAGAGAGAGAGAGAGAGAGAGAGAGAGAGAGAGAGAGAGAGAGCAGGAAAAATAGACTGATCCATGTCATAATACGAGGTACTTATGACATGACCTTGCACCTAGAAGGGATGCATATCTGTCATATTCTAAATAATTCCCATATGCCTCAAGACTACTAACAGCAAGTGGTTTACGTAGTTAATGCTGATTTTTAGGTCCTGCCATAATACAAGGTACATATGACATGACCTTGCACCTAGAGGGGATGCATATCTGTCATATTCTAAAACAATGGCTTCGAAAAAACGTATCGTTAGTCACATTCAGCCCAAAAATGAGATGAAAATATCGGTCAAAATGGGCCTATCTCGATGTAATCTGCTTATGGTCGAAGCAGAAACCCTTGTTGTTTGGGACCAATTTAACACGGAGGGCCCAAAGGGGCCATTAAGCCCTCGGTCCTTTGTTCCCGTTGTCGTACCAAAATAGGAAATCGGCTAGGCCGAGATTCGTGACGGGTGACTACTACTTGTGTGCAATCTTTTGTTATGATATCCATGCCCTAAGGGGCCAGCCAAAGAAACCACCTAGTGGTGATGATCTTGCTGAACTAAATTATCACCTTAAGCATGATAGAAATAATCAATACACAAAATAAAATGAAATAATAGCGGCTGATGAAAAATATAAGCAGAAACATTATCAAAAAGATTTAAAGATAAAATTTGATAAAAAGAATATAAAAAAAAAAATAACATTCCATCAGGATTCGAACCAGGAACTGCACCAAAAGTTTCTTTTCTTTGGAAACGGGACGGGCAGCGATGCAAGCACATACACATAGTGATACCTATTAGCTATATACTTTTGAGTAATTTTATACAATGCAACTGGGAAAATATCCTAAAATTATTACTAGGCAGAGAGACCGAGAGAACAATATACCAAAAGAAAAAGACAGAGAGGCCAGGAGACCAATTGTACATAGACAGATAGAAACAGAGAGAGAGAGAGAGAGAGAGAGAGAGAGAGAGAGAGAGAGAGAGAGAGAGAGAGAGCAGGAAAAATAGACTGATCCATGTCATAATACGAGGTACTTATGACATGACCTTGCACCTAGAAGGGATGCATATCTGTCATATTCTAAATAATTCCCATATGCCTCAAGACTACTAACAGCAAGTGGTTTACGTAGTTAATGCTGATTTTTAGGTCCTGCCATAATACAAGAGTACATATGACATGACCTTGCACCTAGAGGGGATGCATATCTGTCATATTCTAAAACAATGGCTTCGAAAACACGTATCGTTAGTCACATTCAGCCCCAAAAATGAGATGAAAATATCGGTCAAAATGGCCTATCTCGAGTGTAATCTGCTTATGGTCGAAGCAGAAACCCTTGTTGTTTGGGACCAATTTAACACGGAGGGCCCAAAAGGGGCCATTAAGCCCTCGGTCCTTTGTTCCCGTTGTCGTACCAAAATAGGAAATCGGCTAGAGCCGAGATTCGTGACGGGTGACTACTACTTGTGTGCAATCTTTTGTTATGATATCCATGCCCTAAGGGCCAGCCAAAGAAACCACCTAGTGGTGATGATCTTGCTGAACTAAATTATCACCTTAAGCATGATAGAAATAATCAATACAACAAAATAAAATGAAAATAATAGCGGCTGATGAAAAATATAAGCAGAAACATTATCAAAAAGATTTAAAGATAAAATTTGATAAAAAGAATAAAAAAAAAAAAATAACATTCCATCAGGATTCGAACCAGGAACTGCACCAAAAGTTTCTTTTCTTTGGAAACGGGACGGGCAGCGATGCAAGCACGTACACATAGTGATACCTATTAGCTATATACTTTTGAGTAATTTTATACAATGCAACTGGGAAATATCCCTAAAATTATTACTAGGCAGAGAGACCGAGAGAACAATATACCAAAAGAAAAAGACAGAGAGGCCAGGAGACCAATGTACATAGACAGATAGAAACAATGAGAGAGAGAGAGAGAGAGAGAGAGAGAGAGAGAAGAGAGAGAGAGAGAGAGCAGGAAAAAATAGACTGATCCATGTCATAATACGAGGTACTTATGACATGACCTTGCACCTAGAAGGGATGCATATCTGTCATATTCTAAATAATTCCCATATGCCTCAAGATTACTAACAGCAAGTGGTTTACGTAGTTAATGCTGATTTTTAGGTCCTGCCATAATACAAGGTACATATGACATGACCTTGCACCTAGAGGGGATGCATATCTGTCCATATTCTAAAAACAATGGCTTCGAAAAACGTATCGTTAGTCACATTCAGCCCACAAAAATGAGATGAAAATATCGCGTCAAAATGGCCTATCTCGATGTAATCTGCTTATGGTCGAAGCAGAAACCCTTGTTGTTTGGGACCAATTAAACACGGAGGGCCCAAAGGGGCCATTAAGCCCTCGGTCCTTTGTTCCCGTTGTCGTACCAAAATAGGAAATCGGCGCTAGGCCGAGATTCGTGACGGGTGACTACTACTTGTGTGCAATCTTTTGTTATGATATCCATGCCCCTAAGGGCCAGCCAAAGAAACCACCTAGTGGTGATGATCTTGCTGAAACTAAATTATCACCTTAAGCATGATAGAAATAATCAATACACAAAATAAAATGAAATAATAGCGGCTGATGAAAAATATAAGCAGAAACATTATCAAAAAGATTTAAAGATAAAATTTGATAAAAAGAATAAAAAAAAAAAATAACATTCATCAGGATTCGAACCAGGAACTGCACCAAAAGTTTCTTTTCTTTGGAAACGGGACGGGCAGCGATGCAAGCACGTACACATAGTGATACCTATTAGCTATATACTTTTGAGTAAATTTTATACAATGCAACTGGGAAATATCCTAAAATTATTACTAGGCAGAGAGACCGAGAGAACAATATACCAAAAGAAAAAGACAGAGAGGGCCAGGAGACCAATGTACATAGACAGATAGAAACAGAGAGAGAGAGAGGGAGAGAGAGAGAGAGAGAGAGAGAGAGAGAGAGAGA
>CAWWDR010000955.1:0-33012 GCA_963942565.1 Maea johnstoni | reverse complement strand
GGTGATGCATATGTAGAGATCTTGAAGCCAAGGTTTAGTGGGAGTATGAATACGATGCATGTAGTCAACAGATTTTAATTGCATGAATGTAGGTTAGGAATGACACACTAAACTAATAGTCTGTGAGCCAGAGGGTTGGTCGGTTTCATATTGGGGGGCCAATTCTACCATACATTTCTGAAAAGCCCTGTTGTTCAGCTTCAATTTCATGTATGATAGGCTTGCACACGTTGGAGCTTTTCCATGATATCAGGCTTTGAAGAATATCAGTTTGTAATTCATTATGAACTCCGGACTGTGAATATAGAGTGACTGTAACAGGGCAGGGCTGATACATTGGTAGAGGGATTGTGATCAAGCCAGGCTGCTGTGTTGGAAAACCCAAGGCCGAGGGGGTCTGATGCATCTCACAGCCGAGGGCCGTAGGCCAGAGGCTGTGAGATGCATCAGACCTCCCGAGGCCTTGGGTTGCCAACACAGCAGCCTGGCGTTGTCTTTATGGCTATTATATCATGATAAAATATATTTTGCTTTTAGATTTTTGGGAAAAGTGCCTTCAAATTGTGATAACCAGGGCTCTTTAAAAAGTTGTTTACTTATGGTTGCCATGACAACGTGCGAGGTGAACAAATGACACTAAAAACACTTTATTCCAGCCCTGGTTGCACTGTGTGGCAAAAAAACAATGTCCATACATTACTAAGGCAATATGCCTTATTTTTAGGTTCAATTTATGGAAAAGGTACATTTGATTTATGAAAAAAGGCTTTATTAAAAAGTTGTTTACATATGGTTGCCATGACACCGCGCGAGGGCAACGAAAGATGGTAGAAAACCGAATACACTTTGGTATGCACTGTGTGGTAAAACAATGCCTTGATATTACTTTGGCAACATGATATAATGTACGTTATACCATGCACATTTTGTTTGGAGCTTACTTTTTTATGCCATTCTCTAAAATGTCAACGTTTGAGTTGCTGGGCTAGGAAACTTGAAAAAATAAATTCTGCATTTCTATTGTGATATGTTTGTCAGATATGTTCCGCTTTGCACTGGTTTCAATTATTTATTTTCATATTTGTCTGTTCCAGAAGTTCATTAATGTCCACCGATATTATACAAATATGACATCCCTGTGGGGTGTCATATTTGTTTTATTATACCAAACAAAACACAAAACACTAAAGGGGGAACAATTACAAACACCAGAGATTTTGGATAAATACTCGTCGTCTGCCTTGCTGAACTAGTTTCACCTGTAGGTCACTCGGCAAACTCTGTGGGTGTTCGTTGGTATTCTTCGGGCTAGCGGTAACCAATCAATTAGCCCATAGCTGTTGCTATGGGCTAATTGATTAGCCAATAAGCTGTTAAGGACAACAGCCTGTCGCTAAGGAGTGAGGAAAACATGACAATTAATCCATGGCCCTTGACCAACCAGAATCAAGAATCTTCACATGAGGTATATTAATAGAAAATGTCTATCCCTGTTAGAGGGATAACCATAAAAATAAATAATGCTGTATGTGCATATAGACTTGAATTATAAAGAAATAGCCCAAGAAGATTTCATTCAATGTGATATTAGCAAAATTATCTATATGCTTTGAAAAGTTAGTCTAGATTACAAACAAATAATTTAGGGCCCTGGTACTGTTAATAATATGGGGACAAAGTAGCTCAGTTGGTTAGGTGTCGGACTAGTCATCAGTAGGTCGCTGGTTCAATTCCCGGCCGTTGCACTTTGGTCTGTCTTTGGGCAAGACAGTTTAGTCCATATTGCCTCAGTCCACCCAGCTAAAAATGGGTACCTAGCATTAGTAAGGCAGTACTTAGAGCTTGTGTGCTATATACAGCCATCTGCTCTGGAATATCCCTCGGGGGATTGAAATGGTGTCCATGTGTACAGGCCTGCTAGGAAAGGAAGATTGTGTGAACATTTCGGTGGATACAAGACTATAAACCGAATGTCTTTACCTTTACCTTTAAAAATATAAATCATGACAGTCACATGACTATCTGAAACAGTCTGGAAATATAAATCATGACAGTCACATGACTATCTGAAACAGTCTGAGTATCATGACCATCATGCCATAGCACCTGTCCAGAAAACAAGAGGTGACCATAACACCTTTGTTGAAGTTGCATCAAGCATCTTCAAATCAATACTTCATGAGTGTTCTGACAGTATCAGGATAGATGTCATATTCGATGTATACAGAGAAGAGAAAATTAAAGACATAGAGAGAGCAGTCAGAGGTCAAGAATATTGTTCCAGGTCACATAGTTCAACTGTGGAGAAGATTCCTGTCCAACTCACACAACAAGCAGAGCCTGATTGAATTTCTCACAAGAGAGTGTAATTTCGATTATCGTCACTTTTTCTGCCATATTGCAGCTGAGTCGTGACTAGCCAGTTGTAACTGGTGGAGGAAACAGGAGAACTTCCAATCCCAAGTCACTGTTAACTTTCTCACATGCCCTGGGTGGGATTTGAATCCTGGTAGTGGTGAGAGACAGCTAGCATGGCAATGCCTCTGTCGTGGCCTAGTGGTTATGATGCCTGGCTCCCAAGCGTGAGTTCGCAGGTTTGAGTCTTTGCTGGATCCTAAAGCTGGTACTAGCCTGAATGCTATATAAATATGCGGCGTTGTGGAGGGCTGTCTATGGTCCTTCTGCCACTGAAAGACCTCAAGGAACTATTTGTGAAGAGAAGGGAATTTCCGGGTTTCTATATGACCTAAGCTGTTGAAAGCAACGTAAAACCCTATCCCTTCCTTCCTACAGACCACACGACCATCCGGGTAGGCCCCTACACAAAAGAGTTGAGACAACCAGTGTATCTGAAGGATACAAGCTAACCACTGGTGGTGCTGAAGAAGTGCCGGAACTGCTATCAACTCAAGAGGAAGCAGACATTCACCCATTGCTCTATGCTGCAAAAGCTGCTGCAGAAGGACACAAAGCTGTGTCATCATCTCAGATGAAAAAAAAGTTTTGTGTGGACTCAGCTGTACTGACATGTGTAAGGTCCAAGCTTGTGACAACCAGGCTTAGGTCTTGGAGTCTGATACAAATGATCAAGTTGTGTCAGATGACTCTGAAGAAGATACAGAATAATCTTGATTTTAGTTCTGAATATTTGGCTTGTATAAATTAAATTGTTAAAGACATAGTACGGTATTCGACAAGGTGACAGTGACATCTGAAACATAAAGTCCAATTGAAAAATAACCCCCAGATAGAAATCTAATTAACTTTGCATAAGCTATCATCATTAGATCCCCTCTTGAAAATCAAACATAAAAAGGGGGGGGGGGGGGGGGTCACCATTCATCCCTTTCATATAGGTGGTGGCCAAGTGGCACTAAATTTGCAAATTTCATGTCTAAAATTAAAAGTTCATTTAGAAAATACCCCATGGTTAGACTTTCATCAAATCTTGCATAAGCTTTCATTGTCAGGTCCCATTTGTCTATCTAAAAAAAATTAAAAGCGGGGTTACCAGTCATGCTGTCCATATAGGTGGCGTGAAAGTGACAAACAATGTAACTTGTAAATGGATGTGCCACTTTGGCGCCACCTATATGGATGGGATGACTGGTGAACACGCCCCCCCCCCCCTTTTCAAAGGGGATCTGATGATAGCTTAATTATGCAAGGTGTAATGGATTTCTAACTGTGGGGTACTTTTAAATGGACTTCTAAGTTTTAGATGTTACTGTCACCTTGTAGAGTACCATACTATGCCTTTAAGTTCCTTGCACTGACAGTCACATTCAAGGTTTATACTGTCTGCCAGTTTAAATACAGTTCTTGAGGTGTCTAGAATAATACAAAACAATACTGGTATCTTTTGGAAAAATGTATGGGTGATGCAGTAATTTGCGTATATTTTCAAAAAGAATTATTACCATTTAAATCTCATGGCGAGGATAGTGGTGCAATTTCTTTCACAGTGTCAATTATATTTCATTTAAAGGCCTATTTTTGGACTGAATAATGATATAGAATGGATGAATGTCATATTTGATACTTTAAGGTATCTAACTTTCATATTGCAATTTCTTAAGTGGAAAATATTGAACAAAACTGACTTTTTCTCACGAGACACCCCCAAAATTGGTAAAATGTGTCTAGATTTTTTGTTTAAGGTACCTTTCTATGCAATAACCTATCTAAGCATGTTTGATAATTTCAAAGTTAACTAGTTGTAAAGTATGGGGATGATTGGGCGTCTATAAAGCACTGAATCAAAGGTATTTGTCCTTCTACATATCACACAGATTTTACCAGTAGTCCGATTATCACGGCCCATTTTCTCAGAAAAGCTCCACCCAATACAAGGCTATCATACATCAAAATTAAGCTAAAACAATAGGCTTTCAGAAAAACAAGGTGAGGATTGGCCCCCAAATATGAAACCGAAAACCCCAAAAATGGGGTTTGGCTCACGGACTATAAAGGATGATGAAAAAACAGTAACCTTGCAAGACCATAATATATTTTTGCCCCCAGATCCCCGATTCTTTTAATAAAATGGGAAATTGACCAAAATCCAGAGCAGGCTCTTTATGTTTGACTCTCTTAAGAAAAAGAATTTGGTGTACCATAGTCATATGATTCACCAATATGAACTTTGATTCTGGGATAACGTTCTATCCTTCAATTTGTTTATCTATCAAGCTTTTTGGGTGGTCTCCTACTCTTAAGTGTTCTTGGACTCTTCTTGAGATGAATTTGATTGTCTGTACACATGCATGGTTCTCAAGGTAAGTGTTCCTACACACACGTATATGCCTATGTGGCATTAGAAGGATTAAGTTTGGCTTATGAAATGTATAAGTAATATACCTACCCGACACACATTCCTAGAATTCCTTTCTCCCAACCTGAAAGTAAACAGATAAAAAGCACTTTTAAGTCAAAGATTAACACTTCCATTACAGGGATTGACCATACCATTTTCAAGCAGGAGCAGATTTGGCTCCTAGCATTTAAAATCTCCTGCAGTGGAGGGGGGGGGGGGGGGGGTGGGCAGTAAAAGTGTTGTTAAATAAAAAACAAATCCAAATTCCAACTACTTATCAGTTATCATAAAGTTCTGAGTGCTGACATTGTTTATAATACCTTTAAGCAAAGTCCAAGCATTTACATTGGTGTCCTAAAGTGTGATTTTCAATGGTTTTGGTGTCCAAATGACACCTAGACTCCCTGTTAGGGATCCCTTACAGAAAACGCCATCTCTTTACCACCATCCTGACATGTTTCCACCACCAAACCCGTGGCAGATGTGGGATGACGTTCCAATTCACATGTCTTGACCACTGGTCACCGGTAGACCAGTGGCAGGCATGTGGTGGTGCATTGCCACTACTCCACCACCTTATTACCCATATTAACCACAACGTGTGGTTAAAAACCTCTAGCATATCCAACCACAGGTAGGGGTAAAGTAGGGGCATGAGCATGGTATTCAAAGGGTACACCGAGTTATGCTATTTGCCACATATAGATGGCAGCACTAGTTCATTTGTGACCAGGAGTGCTTTGGATTATGCCACTAGCCACATATAGATGGCTCCACCGGTTACAAATATGGACAGGGAGGGACGCCCCTATGGGTGAGCCAACAAACAGGGAAGGACGCCCCTATGGCTGATCCCTCTAGCAGGGAGGGACACCCCTTTGGCTGAGCCAACTAGCAGGGAGGGACTCCCCTATGGCTGATCCCTCTAGCAAGGAGGGACGCCCCTATGGGTGAGCCATTTAGCAGGGAGGGATGACCCTATGGCTGATCCCTCTAGCAAAGAGGGATGCCCCTATGGCTGATCCCTCAAGCAGGGAGGGATGCCCCTATGGCTGAGCCCTCTAGCAAGGAGGGACGCCCCTATGGGTGTGCCAACTAGCAAAGAGGGATGACCCTATGGCTGATCCCTCTAGCAAAGAGGGATGCCCCTATGGCTAATCCCTCAAGCAGGGAGGGATGCCCCTATGGTTGAGCCCTCTAGCAAGGAGGGACGCCCCTATGGGTAAGCCAACTAGCAAAGAGGGATGACCCTATGGCTGAGCCCTCTAGCAAGGAGGGATGCCCCTATAGCTGATCCCTCAAGCAGGGAGGGATGCCCCTATGGCTGAGCCCTCTAGCAAGGAGGGACGCCCCTATGGCTGATCCCTCTAGCAGGGAGGGATGCCCCTATGGCTGAGCCCTCTAGCAAGGAGGGACGCCCCTATGGCTGTGCCCTCTAGCAGGGAGGGATGCCCCTATAGCTGATCCCTCTAACATGTTGGGATGGACACTCTTTAGTACTCACAATACAGTTAGTACTCTTTTGATAGTATTTAGCGAGTGCTTTCTAATGAATTCCAACATGGCTATGTTCAGATGTTTTTTAAAAATCTCTGCATCCTTGTGCTTTGGGTGAAATTAGCCTCAGCATTGAAAGGATTGATCCATTAATGTCTCTAGGTTGTTAGGCATCCCAACTATTTTGGTAATATCTTTGTGACCAGAAAAACCTGTGGAAAATATTTGAAGGGGAGATGTCGGTTAGAATCCCACCCATAATGATACATGAAATATATCACAAATTTATGCCTAAATTAAGTTATTTAGGCCAAAAATAAAGTCATCTAGGCCAAAATATCCAGAGGTTCAGACAACACCTGTCAGGTGAAGGGATGGACACAATAGGGGTTTCTGATCTGGCGCATCAGCGTAAGGTCACGAGGGAACAAGGACAAATCAGGGCTCTCGTATCATTTACGTTTCAGAGAAACATGTGTGCCATCATCATCTGAACATGTGCAGAGCACAAATTTTGGGCTACTGGTTGAGGCTAGCCTGTTCAGGTTGACCGGCTTGTTTCATATCCACTTGTTTTTATTTATCTAAGATGTAAACTGATACAAGAGCCCTCATGGTCTTTGTTTCTTAATGACATATCACAGCAGAGAAATACATCCCCTTGATCCGCAACCCCATAGGCACAGCATGCTAGTACCAACGGTATGTGCGCCTCGGGTTACGCAGTGTACTCTGGGGAAGTATTGGTCACGTGATTGGTTTCGCGGCAATTTCAGTCTGACCCAGGGCCTGTGAAACCAGCAGGCAGCCAATCCTGGGGTACACATGTTATCTATGACTCATAGTGGTGTGAGGCAGCGAAATTTGATGACGCATGCACAGTGCCCACTCCCTGTCTACTACTCCCAGATCACAGTAAGACTAGATTTGGCAAGATTATCCAGGGTCCAGTGTCCATGGCTGTATTATGGGTCTATGGTAATTAGTATGTGGTGATCAATCCATGTTTTATTCATCTAAGACAAAATTACCATGAAAACAGGTAATATTGGTACATTTCTTGATGTTTACCTATAGCAGTTTCAGTCAATACCCTCAAAGAATACTTGTGGGACGTTTGCAGTTTCTACTCAAGTTTAATTTTTTAGAGTCAGATTCAAGAAGTTATCCCTATCTGAAAATGGTGTACAGCCTGATGTCCAACCTCAGTCATTGGTATCCCCCAAGGGGAAGTCAGACAGGTCACTACCTGACCTGTCTGTTGCACCCTGCTGGGAGGAAGCAGGAAATTGGATTACTTACCTGATAAGCACAAGACAGGGTTGGTGCCAGGTGCCTGACCTAGATTCTAGGCTGACCAGAGTAGACAATTCAAACCTCACACAAACATTCTTTAAAGGTTATTGATTATAACTGCTTTAAGTAAATTAAGCTTATGGAATGTACCAATAGTGCCTGATTTTAGAGAAATTTTATTGAAAGATGACGGAAATGTGATATTCTCATTTGGCATATTTTTCTCTGCAGCAATGTATATATTTTTGGAAAATCTAGTTCTTAGTGCCATGGTGTTTATGATGATGATAATGATAAAGTTGACCTCTAGACCTTTAAGCTATTCATGATGATGATAATGGTAATAAAATTGACCTCTATACCTTGGCTATATAGTCATGATGATGATGATGATAATAAAATTGACTTCTACACCTTAGCTATATTCATGATGATGATGATGATGATGATGATGATGATAATAAAATTGACCTCTACACCTTAGCTATATTCATGATGATGATGATGTTGATGATGACAATGATAAAATGGACTTCTGCACCTTAGGTACATTCACGATGATGATGATGATAAAATTGACTTATACACCTTGGCTATATCCATGCTGATGACGATAAATTTGACCTCTACACCTTTGATAGCTATATTCATGATGATGATGATGATGATGATGATAAAATTGACGTATACACCTTGGCTATATCCATGCTGATGACGATAAATTTGACCTCTACATCTTCGATAGCTATATTCATGATGATGATGATGATGATAAAATTGACTTCTACACCTTGGCTATATTCATGATGACGATGATGATATCGACGATGATGATGACGATGATAAAATTGACTTCTGCACCTTAGCTATATTTCAATGATGATGACAATACCGATTGATGATGACGATGATAAAATTGACTTCTTCACCTTAGCTATAGCCATAATGATAATGACAATAATAAAATGGACTTCTACATTGTAAGGCCCAGTCACACTATGGTCCGACTATCGCACAATTTTAAAAGGGCGGACTTGAATTTTCACCTATCGGCTCCGTCTGAAAAGTCGGTTCTGGGTTAAGATTGTGTATACCGACTTTTTAGACGGAGCCGATAGGTGAAAAAATCGAGTCCGACCTGCCGATTTTAAAATCGTGCGATAGTCGGACCCTAGTGTGACTGGGCCTGTAGCTATATTCATTATGATGATGAGGATGATGATGACAGAGATAGAATTTACTTCCACGCTATAGCTATATTCACAATGATGATGATAATACTCAGCGAGAGCTATCCGAATACCAACATGACAGGGTTTAACTGGGTTAAGATCGTATATGCCAACTTTTTAGACGGAGCCGATAGGTGAAAAAATTGAGTCCGACCTGCCTATTTTAAAATCGTGCGATAGTCGGACCCTAGTATGACTGGGCCTGTAGCTATATTCATTATGATGATGATGATGACAGAGATAAAATTTACGTCCACGCTATATCTATATTCACAATGATGATGATAATACTCAGCGAGAGCTATCTGAATACCAACATGACAGGGTTTAAATGGTTTTCAAAAATCTTTGAATCATTGCGCTTTGAACAAAAGTAGCCTCAACATTGCTGATATGGTGTTGAATAAAGTATATTTTGAATGATATTGAAGGAAAAACGTTACTTAGATCCTAACCTAGCTCTTTTGAAATATTTCAAATAAATTTGTCTATAATCAGATGTTATGGGGTGAAAGCTTCATTCACCCTTCCAATGCTGAGGTTACTTTCATCCAAAGGACAAGGATGCAAAGATTTTTGAAAACCATCTAAACCCTGTCATGTTGGTATTCATTGGATGGCTCTCACTGAGTACTCTCAGAAGAATACCCATGTGACAGGGTTTCAGTTATTTTAAAAGTTTTTTTGCATCATTTTTGTTTTGGGCAAATTAGCCTGCCGCAGCATAAGGGTTATACCTGTACCAACCAAAAAGACCTGACTTGGTCGTTGAAATCATTCTTCTTAACCCATTTATGCCTGTAGCCCCAAAAACTGCATGGCTATTTTGGTGATAATCTCTTTAACAAAATCACTTATCGTGAAATATCTGAAGGAGAAATTTGAGCAGAAAACAAAAAGCAATGTTCTGCAAATATTTAAGTAAAAAAGTTAATTGTATCGTTACCTACAACTTTCAAATACATTTTAAAAATTAATGCCTCATCCTCAGGTCATGTTGAAAGTGTCGGAGCAATTGACATCACAACTCTAAGCATGGATAAGTCAAAAACATATGTATCTGGAGTGAATAAATAATCTGACAACATTTGACATAACTAATAAGATAAATTGAGAATTATTTGAAGAGCACTAGTTAAACTAAACACGAATAATAACTCTCAGTCAATTACCTTAAGTACTAAATATTAACCTTTCCAATGCTGAGGCTATACTATCTTCCAAAGAACAAGAATGCAAAGATTTTTTGAAAACCATCTAAACCTGTCATGTTGGTATTCATGGGATTGCTCTTGCTGAGTACCCATATGCCAGGTTTCCATTACAGGAAATAATCAAATAGATAACTGTCTCTGGGACGGTAACAGGCTATGCATCCTGTCATTCGCTCTCCCCAGAGAACGCTACCCACCTGGCAGGTACTGGCATGCAGGTCCTTATCTATATGGGTCAAATGCGGCCAGCTAGTAGCAGTGTAGGAGGGAGTGTTGATGCAAGATTTAGACAGTCATAGAGATTTCACTTGCAGCAGAAAATTGAGTATAAAAGCGGTTTTAATGGAAATGACAACAAAAAAAGTGGTGTATTTAGGTTAGGAAGTATATGATACTCCGGCGTGCAGCTTAATATAGGAGTTTTAGCGAGCTCTTGAGGGTTGAAAGTTGTAACTAGTGACTTTAAAAAGTTTATGATGATGATAATGATAAAGTTGACCTCTAGACCTTTAAGCTATTCATGATGATGATAATGATAATAAAATTGACATCTTTACCTTGGCTATATAGTCATGATGATGATGATGATAATAAAATTGACTTCTACACCTTAGCTATATTCATGATGATGATGATGATGATGATAATAAAATTGACCTCTACACCTTAGCTATATTCATGATGATGATGATGTTGATGATGACAATGATAAAATGGACTTCTGCACCTTAACTATATTGACGATGATGATGATGATAAAATTGACTTATACACCACGGAAGTGGCTATATCCATGCTGATGACGATAAATTTAACCTCTACACCTTTGATAGCTATATTCATGATGATGATGATGATAAAATTGACGTATACACCTTGGCTATATCCATGCTGATGATGATAAATTTGACCTCTACACCTTTGATAGCTATATTCATGATGATGATGATGATGATTAAATTGACGTATACACCTTGGCTATATCCATGCTGATGATGATAAATTTGACCTCTACACCTTTGATAGCTATATTCATGATGATGATGATGATGATAAAATTGACTTCTACATCTTGGCTATATTCATGATGACGATGATGATATCGATTGATGATGACGATGATAAAATTGACTTCTTCACCTAAGCTATAGCCATGATGATGATGATGATGACAATAATAAAATTGACTTCTACATTGTAAGGCCCAGTCACACTAGGGTCCGACTATCGCACAGGGCCGACTCGATTTTTCACCTATCGGCTCCGTCTAAAAAGTCTGTACTGGGTTAAGATTGTATATGCCGACTTTTTAGATGGAGCCGATAGGTGAAAAAATCGAGTCCGACCTGCCGATTTTTAAATCGTGCGATAGTCGGACCCTAGTGTGACTGGGCCTGTAGCTATATTCATTATGATAATGATGATGATGCTGACAGATAAAATTTACTTCCACGCTATAGCTATATTCAAAATGATGATAATACTCAGCGAGAGCTATCAGAATACCAACATGACAGGGTTTAACTGGACCCACTTCGGCATCAGACGTGCTGTAGGGTAGCACGTACGTCGTCCGTAGGACATTCATAGATTCAGCTTGCTGCCACTCGCCAAGTTGGCAATATACTAGGTGTATAGGGAAAAGTGCCAGAACTAAATTCTTCGTAATAACGGTTTATGGCAGCGAGTTTATTGATGAAACTGAGCGGCCAAAAAATCAAGTGATGCGTGCGATTGAAACATTGTCTGAAGCTTATATATGGGAAAATTTTTGGCATATTTTCGCGCCCGTGTACTTTTAGCTAATATGTCGAAAAAGGGGAACGACTTTACGGTAATTCCGCGAATAGCGAAACAGCGAAATATGTATAGGACGTACACCTACGGTATACTATTATACTACGGAGATGCCTCATTCTGAGAGTATCGCTAAACTGGCCATAAGTTCTTAAATCATGGTACGTGTGTGTTATGAATTGTTCAATTGATATTGTGCACGTACGTTGGCATACCCGTCAGCATTCAACAATCCAAAATCAGGATATTTCACTTATCAGGCGGTTTACTATACTGCGAGGTCTTTTGGTTTCATTTTGTTTAGTTCCAATTCTGGGAGGGGCCAGGTTAGTACTTTTGCTTAAGGAACGGGCCTTTAGAGTTGGTAATCATGGAAACATATGTTAATAGGATAACTTTAATTTTAGCAGATCACAATTGCTGCATGATAATATACACACAGTTTTCAAAAACATGCAGATAGCGTTGGAACTGAAAATGTCTTCATCAACAACATTTACATTGTGTGATCTTTCCAGACATTGTGTGATCTTTCAAGATCAAATACTTACTATGTTCAGCATATTATGAAATTCTTGGCTCTTGGCTAGAAAATAAATTTATTCTTGAGGAATGGTGGATGATTTTTGAAAGTTGGCAAATCAGTAGCTAATCTGAAGATTTCTGACCAAGTTATATAATTCATACCTGTTAACATTCAACCATCCAAAATCAGGAGATTTTATGCGGTTCCAATCCTGGCCACCAGGGGTCAGATTAGTTTATTAGTTTAGGAGTGGGCTATTATATTTTACAGGTGTTGGCAAATTGATAACCATACAAGTATGATTATGAAATAACTTTAATTTTATGTAGCAGATCACACATGCAGCATGATGACAAATTCCCAGTTACATCATAATAGTCCATGACCCAGAGGTGGTCAGTATCATATTGGGGGGGGGGGGGGGGGGGGGGGGCAAATTTTGGTTAATGTTTTTGAATTCCCCATATTCTCACCTTTATGGTATTTCAGTAACAAATATTTTCCAAATCAGACCTTTTTTCCCAGGTGAACAATAAAATAGCTTTAAATATTTACACAATCACTAATTTGCTTTTACTCACTACCCATATTCCTCATATTTCATAACTATTACATCTCTATCCAATCCCCTTGAGATATGGATTCGTGCGCCGGCCTATTTTGGCGCCCGGATCCATTCATCTACCATACCTGCCTAACCTCTGCGCTGTGTTGCGCCCAGCGCACTAGCTTCATACTACTTTCCATTCCTTTCATTTCCACTCCTATCACCTTGTATCGGACTTTCTCTGGGTTAAGATCGTATATGCCGACTTTTTAGACGGAGCCGATAGGTGAAAAAATCGAATCAAATCAAAAACATATGTATCTGGAGTGAATAAATAATCTGACAACATTTGACATAACTAATAAGATAAATTGAGAATTATTTGAAGAGCACTAGTTAAACTAAACACGAACAGTAACTCTCAGTCAATTACCTTAAGTACTAAATATTAACCTTTCCAATGCTGGGGCTATACTATCTTCCAAAGAACAAGAATGCAAAGATTTTTTGAAAACCATCTAAACCCTGTCATGTTGGTATTCATGGGATTGCTCTTGCTGAGTACCCATATGCCAGGTTTCCATTACAGGAAATAAGCAAATAGATAACCGTCTCTGGGACGGTAACAGGCTATGCATCCTGTCATTCGCACTCCCCAGAGAACGCTACCCACCTGGCAGGTACTGGCATGCAGGTCCTTATCTATATGGGTCAAATGCGGCCAGCTAGTAGCAGTGTAGGAGGGAGTGTTGACGCAAGATTTAGACAGTCATACAGATTTCACTTGCAGCAGAATATTGAGAATTAAAGCGGTTTTAATGGAAATGACAACAAAAAAAAGTGGTGTATTTAGGTTAGGAAGTTAGGTTAGGAAGACCTCTACACTTTCCGGCGTGCAGCTTAATATGGGAGTTTTAGCGTGCTCTTGAGGGTTGAAAGTTGTAACTAGTGACTTTAAAAAGTTTATGATGATGATAATGATAAAGTTGACCTCTAGACCTTTAAGCTATTCATGATGATGATAATGATTATAAAATTGACCTCTTTACCTTGGCTATATAGTCATGATGATGATGATGATGATAATAAAATTGACTTCTACACCTTAGCTATATTCATGATGATGATGATGATGATAATAAAATTGACCTCTACACCTTAGCTATATTCATGATGATGATGATGACAATGATAAAATGGACTTCTGCACCTTAACTATATTGACGATGATGATGATGATGATAATATTGACTAATACACCACGGAAGTGGCTATATCCATGCTGATGACGATAAATTTGACCTCTACACCTTTGATAGCTATATTCATGATGATGATGATGATAAAATTGACGTATACACCTTGGCTATATCCATGCTGATGATGATAAATTTGACCTCTACACCTTTGATAGCTATATTTATGATGATGATGATGATGATAAAATTGACATATACACCTTGGCTATATCCATGCTGATGACGATAAATTTGACCTCTACACCTTTGAAAGCTATATTCATGATGATGATGATGATGATAAAATTGACTTCTACATCTTGGCTATATTCATGATGATGATGATGATATCGCTGATGATAATGACGATGATGAAATTGACTTCTGCACCTTAGCTATATTTACGATGATGATGACAATATCGATTGATGATGACGATGATAAAATTGACTTCTTCACCTTAGCTATAGCCATGATGATGATGATGATGACAATAATAAAATTGACTTCTACATTGTAAGGCCCAGTCACACTAGGGTACGACTATCACACAGGGCGGACTCGATTTTTCACCTATCGGCTCCGTCTTAAAAGTCTGTACTGGGTTAAGATTGTATATGCCGACTTTTTAGATGGAGCCGATAGGTGAAAAAATCGAGTCCGACCTGCCGATTTTTAAATCGTGTGATAGTCGGACCCTAGTGTGACTGGGCCTGTAGCTATATTCATTATGATGATGATGATGATGCTGACAGATAAAATTTACTTCCACGCTATAGCTGTATTCACAATGATGATGATAATACTCAGCGAGAGCTATCCGAATACCAACATGACAGGGTTTAACTTGGTTAAGATCGTATATGCCGACTTTTTAGACGGAGCCAATAGGTGAAAAAATCGAGTCCGACCTGCCTATTTTAAAATCGTGTGTTAGTCTGACCCTAGTGTGACTGGGCCTGTAGCTATATTCGTTATGATGATGATGATGATAGTGATGATGATGATGACAGAGATAAAATTTACTTCCACGCTATATCTATATTCACAATGATGATGATAATACTCAGCGAGAGCTATCCGAATACCAACATGACAGGGTTTAAATGGTTTTCAAAAATCTTTGAGTCATTGCGCTTTGAACAAAAGTAGCCTCAGCATTGCTGATATCTTGTTGAATAAAGTATATTTTGAATGATATTGAAGGAAAAACGTTAATTAGATCCCAACCTAGCTCTTTTGAAATATTTCAAATAAATTTGTCTATAATCAGATGTTATAGGGTGAAAGCTTCATTCACCCTTCCAATGCTGAGGTTACTTTCATCCAAAGGACAAGGATGCAAAGA
The DNA here is from genome assembly GCA_963942565.1 of Maea johnstoni. NCBI lineage: Eukaryota > Metazoa > Annelida > Polychaeta > Spionida > Magelonidae > Maea > Maea johnstoni. The sequence goes on along the minus strand of CAWWDR010000955.1, from coordinate 17,501 downwards.
TTTTTGAAAACCATCTAAACCCTGTCATGTTGGTATTCATTGGATGGCTCTCACTGAGTACTCTCAGAAGAATATCCATGTAACAGGGTTTCAGTTATTTTAAAAGTTTTTTTGCATCATTTTTGTTTTGGGCAAATTAGCCTGCCGCAGCATAAGGGTTATACCTGTACCAACCAAAAAGACCTGACTTGGTCGTTGAAATCATTCTTCTTAACCCATTTATGCCTGTAGCCCCAAAAACTGCATGGCTATTTTGGTGATAATCTCTCTAACAAAATCACTTATCGTGAAATGTCTGAAGGAGAAATTCGAGCAGAAAACAATAAGCAATGTTCTGCAAATATTTAAGTAAAAAAGTTAATTGTACCGTTACCTACAACTTTCAAATAATTTCAAAATTAATGCCTCATCCTCAGGTCATGTTGAAAGTGTCGGAGCAATTGACATCACAACTCTAAGCATGGATAAGTCAAAACAATATGTATCTGGAGTGAATAAATAATCTGACAACATTTGACATAACTAATAAGATAAATTGAGAATTATTTGAAGAGCACTAGTTAAACTAAACACGAACAATAACTCTCAGTCAATTACCTTAAGTACTAACTATCAACCTTTCCAATGCTGAGGCTATGCTATTGTCCAAAGAACAAGAATGCAAAGATTTTTTGAAAACCATCTAAACCCTGTCATGTTGGTATTCATGGGATTGCTCTTGCTGAGTACCCATATGCCAGGTTTCCATTACAGGAAATAAGCACATAGATAACCGTTCCTGGGACGGTAACAGGCTATGCATCCTGTCATTCGCACTCCCCAGAGAACGCTACCCACCTGGCAGGTACTGGCATGCAGGTCCTTATCTATATGGGTCAAATGCGGCCAGCTAGTAGCAGTGTAGGACGCAAGATTAGTCATACAGATTTCCACTTGCAGCAGCACATCGAGTATAAAAGCGGTTTTAATGGAAATGACCACAAAAAAGTGGTGTATTTAGGTTAGGAAGTATATGATACTCCGGCGTGCAGCTTAATATAGGAGTTTTAGCGTGCTCTTGAGGGTTGAAAGTTGTAACTATAGTGACTTTAAAAAGTTCTATGTGACCATTTCCTGTCATGTCAGTCATATTTAAGCTATTTATGTCATTTTGTATTGGCAAAATTATAGCCACCAGCAGCATGTGTTAAGGAAATTTAAAGTATCATGGGTCCAGAAATCACTTATCAAGGAGATCTACAGGCATGAAAGGGTTAATTATGGGGAAACATGTATGGCTTATAAGAATTCAATTTGTTGTGGTCTGACAGTGGCTTAGGTTATTCACCTTCTTTACTCTAATCAAAATAACCCCCAGTCTTGCAAATTCAATACCAGCAGCTACTTCAAACTTAGGCCTAAATCTATCAACTACTACTGCTACTACTAATGATAATAATGATAATGACAATAATACTAAAAATGAAAATGATAAGCACAGTGAGACAGTGCCTGCTGGTGCAGGAGCCTGACCTAGATTCTGCTGGGGTAAAACAGGAAATCAGTTTATTTTTAAAATATATACACTATCTGCCCTAATGGACCAATCAGAACAGGTCCTGCCTACCATGTGACCAAGCTGTGGGGTAGTTTTTATACACTCATACTTACATCATTGATGAAGCAGCATCTCCAGGCTGATCTCCACCATTTTGACCTGCCCTAAGGTTGTTCTAGGATGGATGAACTTCTCAGATGCAGGTATGTACTAACCATTATTTCAGGACTTAGTTAAGGAAAATCTTTAAAATGACAAAAGCCTGACTTACATGGTAATCTATATCTTACATTTTCTTCTACATTAACATGTTCAAACATAAAATACGTAACCTAATTAGGTTCAGGTACTTCATTATAGGTAATTCAATCATGAAATATTAGTTTATATATAAAACACTTATCAATACCTATTCATTTCATTACATAATGTTATTTATTCTGTATTAAACATGCATTTAGTGGTCAATACTATTACCTTTTTGCATATCAATTTAAATGTTACACCTGATAAAATACATACCCAGATATTAGTATGAAATGATAGGGTGGGCCCTAAGATTATGGACTTTTGTTGCAGAGTTTGCATTTCACCACTGGTGGCGGCATTTAGATGATGGTTGAATGGGAAATGAGAGTGACTACCAACAACAGGGGAAACAATTACTCAGGTGAGTGTTTTGTATGTACTGTCTTTGTCTAGTCTAACACCATGCCTTTATCAGAAGATGACCATAGTTCCTAAGTATATGTTTTATCAGAAATATACAGAGTTGCTTGAATTATTCTAGGAATAGCATTTAAGGTATGATATACAACTTTAAATGTTAATGCTTCCTAAATAATCATTTGGGTATCTTGACCTAGATAAGGGGCACACATACAGCCAAGATTAGTGCAGGCCAACAGGATGCTTGACCCAGATACGCACACAAAGACAAAAGGATGCTTAGGAAGATAATGGGTTAACTTAATCCTGAAGAATTGACCATTAACAGAGGGCTGTTTCTCTGCTGGGGCTGCCCTGATGCATGGGTGGTCCAAGCATAATAAATCACCTACTCTTGTCTCGCCTAACTTTGAAAGGATTCATGCTTATTGCATGTTATCATATATATACAGTGAGCATTATAAGCAGAGCCCTCTTTCTCCTATAGCTGGGTGGTCTAAGCAGTCAAATCCAACTACTCATGTCTCTCATCACTATGAATGATCTCCATGGGAATAAATATGATATAGTGATCCCTATTTTCAGAAACGTGTCTTGCCCGACTGGTACACGTCTCTGCCACGCTCTGACCACCACCTGACCACGTCTCTGCCACGCTCTGACCACCACCTGACCACGTCCTGACCAGGCAATTTTCCAGATACATATAGTTCCATAGCTAGAATGATAAGAGACAGAGCAACCTTGATTTGTTTCTGTATGAGTAGAGCACCTAGTCACTGTATCTAACTATGACAAGTCAACTGTACTCATTTCTGTTTGGGCTGCCCCAATAGCCCAGCCGTCTAACTATACTGAATCAATTCCTCGTCTGTCCTCACTATGAAAGGTTTCCCACTCCTACCCTGCTAACATTAATATAGTATATAGACAGTGAGCATTATAAGCCTAGCACTCTGTTGGGGCTGCCCCAATAGCTGGGTGGTCTAAGCAGTCAAATCCAACTACTCATGTCTCTCATCACTATGAATGATCTCCATGGGAATAAATATGATATAGTGATCCCTATTATCAGAAACGTGTCTTGCCCGACTGGTACACGTCTCTGCCACGCTCTGACCACCACCTGACCACGTCTCTGCCACGCTCTGACCACCACCTGACCACGTCTCTGCCACGCTCTGACCACCACCTGACCACGTCCTGACCAGGCAATTTTCCAGATACATATAGTTCCATAGCTAGAATGATAAGAGACAGAACAACCTTGATTTGTTTCTGTATGAGTAGAGCACCTAGTCACTGTATCTAACTATGACAAGTCAACTGTACTCATTTCTGTTTGGGCTGCCCCAATAGCCCAGCCGTCTAACTATACTGAATCAATTCCTCGTCTGTCCTCACTATGAAAGGTGTCCCACTCCTACCCTGCTAACATTAATATAGTATATAGACAGTGAGCATTATAAGCCTAGCACTCTGTTGGGGCTGCCCCAATAGCTGGGTGGTCTAAGCAGTCAAATCCAACTACTCATGTCTCTCATCACTATGAATGATCTCCATGGGAATAAATATGATATAGTGATCCCTATTATCAGAAACGTGTCTTGTCCGACTGGTACACGTCTCTGCCACGCTCTGACCACCACCTGACCACGTCTCTGCCACACTCTGACCACCACCTGACCACGTCCTGACCAGGCAATTTTCCAGATACATATAGTTCCATAGCTAGAATGATAAGAGACAGAACAACCTTGATTTGTTTCTGTATGAGTAGAGCACCTAGTCACTGTATCTAACTATGACAAGTCAACTGTACTCATTTCTGTTTGGGCTGCCCCAATAGCCCAGCCGTCTAACTATACTGAATCAATTCCTCGTCTGTCCTCACTATGAAAGGTGTCCCACTCCTACCCTGCTAACATTAATATAGTATATAGACAGTGAGCATTATAAGCCTAGCACTCTGTTGGGGCTGCCCCAATAGCTGGGTGGTCTAAGCAGTCAAATCCAACTACTCATGTCTCTCATCACTATGAATGATCTCCATGGGAATAAATATGATATAGTGATCCCTATTATCAGAAACGTGTCTTGCCCGACTGGTACACGTCTCTGCCACGCTCTGACCACCACCTGACCACGTCTCTGCCACGCTCTGACCACCACCTGACCACGTCTCTGCCACGCTCTGACCACCACCTGACCACGTCCTGACCAGGCAATTTTCCAGATACATATAGTTCCATAGCTAGAATGATAAGAGACAGAACAACCTTGATTTGTTTCTGTATGAGTAGAGCACCTAGTCACTGTATCTAACTATGACAAGTCAACTGTACTCATTTCTGTTTGGGCTGCCCCAATAGCCCAGCCGTCTAACTATACTGAATCAATTCCTCGTCTGTCCTCACTATGAAAGGTGTCCCACTCCTACCCTGCTAACATTAATATAGTATATAGACAGTGAGCATTATAAGCCTAGCATTCTGTTGGGGCTGCCCCAATAGCTGGGTGGTCTAAGCAGTCAAATCCAACTACTCATGTCTCTCATCACTATGAATGATCTCCATGGGAATAAATATGATATAGTGATCCCTATTATCAGAAACGTGTCTTGCCCGACTGGTACACGTCTCTGCCACGCTCTGACCACCACCTGACCACGTCTCTGCCACGCTCTGACCACCACCTGACCACGTCCTGACCAGGCAATTTTCCAGATACATATAGTTCCATAGCTAGAATGATAAGAGACAGAACAACCTTGATTTGTTTCTATATGAGCAGAGCACCTAGTCACTGTATCTAATTATGACAAGTCAACTGTACTCATCTCTGTTTGGGCTGCCCCAATAGCCCAGCCGTCTAACTATACTGAATCAATTCCTCGTCTGTCCTCACTATGAAAGGTGTCCCACTCCTACCCTGCTAACATTAATATAGTATATAGACAGTGAGCATTATAAGCCTAGCACTCTGTTGGGGCTGCCCCAATAGCTGGGTGGTCTAAGCAGTCAAATCCAACTACTCATGTCTCTCATCACTATGAATGATCTCCATGGGAATAAATATGATATAGTGATCCCTATTATCAGAAACGTGTCTTGCCCGACTGGTACACGTCTCTGCCACGCTCTGACCACCACCTGACCACGTCTCTGCCACGCTCTGACCACCACCTGACCACGTCTCTGCCACGCTCTGACCACCACCTGACCACGTCCTGACCAGGCAATTTTCCAGATACATATAGTTCCATAGCAAGAATGATAAGAGACAGAACAACCTTGATTTGTTTCTGTATGAGTAGAGCACCTAGTCACTGTATCTAACTATGACAAGTCAACTGTACTCATTTCTGTTTGGGCTGCCCCAATAGCCCAGCCGTCTAACTATACTGAATCAATTCCTCGTCTGTCCTCACTATGAAAGGTGTCCCACTCCTACCCTGCTAACATTAATATAGTATATAGACAGTGAGCATTATAAGCCTAGCACTCTGTTGGGGCTGCCCCAATAGCTGGGTGGTCTAAGCAGTCAAATCCAACTACTCATGTCTCTCATCACTATGAATGATCTCCATGGGAATAAATATGATATAGTGATCCCTATTATCAGAAACGTGTCTTGCCCGACTGGTACACGTCTCTGCCACGCTCTGACCACCACCTGACCACGTCTCTGCCACGCTCTGACCACCACCTGACCACGTCCTGACCAGGCAATTTTCCAGATACATATCCCTTGCCAAAATTTCTCCATGCTTCCTGGGTAGCACCTGGGAAATGCGGGGTAGCCCATGCATTTCCCAGGTCTTACCCAGGTCTAGAAGCTGGATGAAACCATGTATTTCCGTGGTGTGAGCTAGCCCATGGTAGACCTAGCTTTATCCTCGGTAAGCTCCATGGATTACCTTGGTCAGACCAAGGCAGAGAAGCTAGATGGAACCAAGCATTACCATGGTTTATGCCTGACCATGGTAGTCCTAGGTTTTTCCGGGGTAGCTCCCAGATGCAGGAGCTGGATGAAACCAGGCATTACCATGGTGTGAGGTAAAGCTGGGTAAGCCATTCCACGCTGTCCCTCACAGACCATGGCAAACCTAGGTACAACCAGAGTAAAAATTGGAATTATTCATCAGAGTCACCATGAAAACTGGGAGGGCCTGTGAAGACTAAGTGAAATCCATGCTTGCATATTCAACTACTTTTAGGGTGTGCCTATAATTTTTCCTGGGTATTTTACTTTTGCTAATTGAAGTTACCTTGAATCTCTGAACCTGGTAAATCTAGTACTTTTACTTGTGGTTGCCTTTGGTACCTGTCAAATGTAGCATTTCCCTAGTCTATAATGGTGCAATCATTAGTGAAAAGTAAATTAAGTAAAATTAAGTAAGACCCTGTGAAAAAAATAGTTAAGGCCCCCATTAAAGTTTATTGAGTTTGTCTCATATGCAAAAAGGTATTTAATCTATTTTGTGTAGATTAAATGGTTTTGATGCTAAATGTGGTTAGAAGAGTATCCATAGAATTTGTGGTATCCTTTATGGAAAAGTAGCTTAAATTTATGGAAGTGGCTGCGTAGCCGGCTGGCCGGCTACGCAGCCACTTCTATTATTATTGCTGAAGGATAGGCTACATAGCCGGCTGGCCGGCTACGCAGCCACTCCAAGTATGTATAAAGAAGTACCAGAGAAAAGTTTTTGGAAGTGGTTGCGTAGCCGGCCAACCGGCTACGCAGCCCCCGGGGCTGCATAGCCGGCTAACCGGCTACGCAGCCACTCCGTCTATATGAAGAAGTACCAGAGAAAAGTTTTTGGAAGTGGTTGCGTAGCCGGCTGGCCGGCTACGCAACCACTCCAAGTCTGTATAAAGAAGTACCAGAGAAAAGTTTTTGGAAGTGGTTGCGTAGCCAGCAGTCCAGCTACGCAGCCACTTCAATTATTATATCTGAAGGATAGGCTAGCCGGCTACGCAGCCACTTCCTAAATTTATGTAACACATATGACGCCAATTTACTTAATTTGCTGCTTATCTTTAATGCCTATTGAAAAAGCCTTTAATTTGCCATTTTAGCAGCAAGTTCCTCATAGTGTAGTGGTTAGAGTGGTCGACTCCCAGGCGAGAGGTTCATGGTTCAAGTCTTGGTGTCTCCCCCAAATTTTTTACCAAATTCAAAACCACAGACCATGGTGAATGCATGGTAAACCTAGGTTGTTTTACCGTGGAATATCCTAGGTAATGTATGGTAGTACAGCGAATGTTTAACCATGGAAATCCTGGAATTTCCAAGGTAATGCTTGGTACTACCAACCCGGGTAGATCCATGGTAATGCGTGAAAAACCTGCGAATTACCGTGTGACCTACTTCCAGGTAATGCATGGATTATTGACCTAGCATTTACCTAGGATTTCCCTGCTTTTTTTGGCAAGGGATAGTTCCATAGCTAGAATGATAAGAGACAGAACAACCTTGATTTGTTTCTGTATGAGTAGAGCACCTAGTCACTGTATCTAACTATGACAAGTCAACTGTACTCATTTCTGTTTGGGCTGCCCCAATAGCCCAGCCGTCTAACTATACTGAATCAATTCCTCGTCTGTCCTCACTATGAAAGGTGTCCCACTCCTACCCTGCTAACATTAATATAGTATATAGACAGTGAGCATTATAAGCCTAGCACTCTGTTGGGGCTGCCCCAATAGCTGGGTGGTCTAAGCAGTCAAATCCAACTACTCATGTCTCTCATCACTATGAATGATCTCCATGGGAATAAATATGATATAGTGATCCCTATTATCAGAAACGTGTCTTGCCCGACTGGTACACGTCTCTGCCACGCTCTGACCACCACCTGACCACGTCTCTGCCACGCTCTGACCACCACCTGACCACGTCCTGACCAGGCAATTTTCCAGATACATATAGTTCCATAGCTAGAATGATAAGAGACAGAACAACCTTGATTTGTTTCTATATGAGCAGAGCACCTAGTCACTGTATCTAATTATGACAAGTCAACTGTACTCATCTCTGTTTGGGCTGCCCCAATAGCCCAGCCGTCTAACTATACTGAATCAATTCCTCGTCTGTCCTCACTATGAAAGGTGTCCCACTCCTACCCTGCTAACATTAATATAGTATATAGACAGTGAGCATTATAAGCCTAGCACTCTATTGGGGCTGCCCCAATAGCTGGGTGGTCTAAGCAGTCAAATCCAACTACTCATGTCTCTCATCACTATGAATGATCTCCATGGGAATAAATATGATATAGTGATCCCTATTATCAGAGACGTGTCTTGCCCGACTGGTACACGTCTCTGCTACGCTCTGACCACCACCTGACCACGTCTCTGCCACGCTCTGACCACCACCTGACCACGTCCTGACCAGGCAATTTTCCAGATACATATAGTTCCATAGCTAGAATGATAAGAGACAGAACAACCTTGATTTGTTTCTATATGAGCAGAGCACCTAGTCACTGTATCTAATTATGACAAGTCAACTGTACTCATTTCTGTTTGGGCTGCCCCAATAGCCCAGCCGTCTAACTATACTGAATCAATTCCTCGTCTGTCCTCACTATGAAAGGTGTCCCACTCCTACCCTGCTAACATTAATATAGTATATAGACAGTGAGCATTATAAGCCTAGCACTCTATTGGGGCTGCCCCAATAGCTGGGTGGTCTAAGCAGTCAAATCCAACTACTCATGTCTCTCATCACTATGAATGATCTCCATGGGAATAAATATGATATAGTGATCCCTATTATCAGAAACGTGTCTTGCCCGACTGGTACACGTCTCTGCCACGCTCTGACCACCACCTGACCACGTCTCTGCCACGCTCTGACCACCACCTGACCACGTCCTACCCAGGCAACTTTCCAGATACATAGTTTCATAGCTAGAATAATAAGGGACAGAGCAACCTAGATTTGTTTCTATATGAGCAGAGCACCTAGTCACTGTATCTAATTATGACAAGTCAACTGTACTCATCTCTGTTTGGGCTGCCCCAATAGCCTAGCCGTTTAACTATAATATATCAATTCCTCTTGTCTGTCCCCACTAAGAAAGGTTTCTCTTCATGGTCTTAGCCAGCAGGGTGTCTGGCTGTCTTTTTGGACAGAAACCCTTAAAAAGCGCCCCTCAGGAGAACCCAAATTTATTTGTGAGGAATTGCTTTAAATGTACATCTCAAGCATATGATTGAATTTTTTCTTCTCTTTATTATCTGCATGACATTGTATAAGGATATCATGCCACATTTTGATGGGGCTGTCCCAAATAGCTGGCTGGCCAAAGCTTATGAAATCAACTACTCACTCCCTCTCCTTGCTGTAAAACATCTCCCTTTACTTCCTTATAATGCATGTTACATCAGCAGGGACCTGTGGTTGGGTCGTGGCAGAAACGTGTCTTGCCTGACTGGTACACGTCTCTGCCACGCTCTGACCACCACCTGACCACGTCTCTACCATGCTCTGACCACCACCTGACCACGTCCTGACCAGGCAATTTTCCAGATACATATAGTTCCATAGCTAGAATGATAAGGGACACAGCAATCTTGATTTGTATCTATGTGACCATAGCACATAGACAAGTCAAGTGTACTCATTTCTGTTTGGGCTGCCCCAATAGCCTAGCCGTTTAACTATGCTGAATCAATTCCTCTTGCGTATCTATCACTAAGAAAAGTTTCTCTTATGGTCTTTGCCAACAGGGTGTCTGTATGTCTTTTTGGACATTTAAACCCTTAAAAAGGACCCCCCAAATTTATTTGTGAGGAATTGCTTAAAAAGTCCATCCATGGTCCTAGCCAGCAGGTCGTCTGGGTGTGCTTTTGGACACCCAAACCCTTAGAAATCACCCCTCAGGTCACCCATTTTTTTTGTGAGGAATATCTTAAAATGTCAATCTCAACCATATAATTTGACTTTTTTCATCTCCATGTAATTCCTATGACATTCTATAAGGATATCATGCCTTATTTGGATAAATTTAAACATGTTTATGGTTGAAATCTGAGAAAATTGTGGTACCCATTAAAAATTTGGACGCCCAAAAATTTAACAATTGCCAATTTTAGGCACCCAGTTTCTAAATCCTGGCTAATTAAGTCACTGCGTCCATCTCATGCAGTATAATTGAATATTGTCACCTCTTTGTAATTCCCAATTTCCCATGACATTGTATAAAGATATCATCATGCCATATTATGATTGGGCTGACCCAGATAGCTTTTTGGTCAAATCTTACTTAATCAACTACTCACTCCCTCTTTTCGCTGTGAAACACTTCCCTTCACTTCCTCATCAATGCATGTTATGTCGACAGTGACCCGTGGTTGGGATGTGGCAGAAACGTGTCTTGTCTGAGCGGTACACGTCTCTGCCACGCTCTGACCACGCCCTGACCAAGTACTGACCAGGCACCTTACCAGATACATATAGTTCCATAACTAGACTGATAAGGGACACAGCAACCTTGATTTGTTTCTATATGAGCAGAGCACCTAGTCACTGTATCCTTATATGACAAGTCAAGTGTGCTCATTTCTGTTTGGGCTGCCCCAATAGCCTAGCCGTTTAACTATACTGAATCAATTCTTCATCTGTCCTCACTATAAAAGGTTTCCCACTATTACCCTGCTAATATTAATAGTATATAGACAGTGAGCATTATAAGCAGAGTGCTCTGATGGGGCTGTCCCATTAGCTGGGTGGTCTAAGCAGTTAAAATCAACTACTCTTGTCTCTCATCACTATGAAGGGTCTCCCTATTACTCCCTGGGAATTAATATGATAAAGCGCTCCCTATTACCGGTGTGCTCCTTCTTTGATGGTGCTGCCCAGTTAGCTGGGTGGTCAAACCTTACTTTATCAACTACTCCCTCCCCCACCTTACTATATATGAATCTTATTAATACATGTCATATTGACAATGACCCGTGTTTGGGACGTGTCTTGCCTGACAGGTACACGTCTCTGCCACACTCTGACCACCACCTGACCACGTCTCTGCCACGCTCTGACCACCACCTGACCACGTCTCTGCCACGCTCTGACCACCACCTGACCACGTCTCTGCCACGCTCTGACCACGTCCTGACCAGGCAATTGTCCAGATACATATAGTTCCAGAACTAGAATGATATGGGACACATCAATCTTGATTTGTATCTATGTGAGCATAGCACCTAGTCACTGTATTCTTTTATGACAAGTCGAGTGTACTCATTTCTGTTTGGGCTGCCCCAATAGCCTAGCCATTTAACTATACTGAATCAATTCCTCTTGTCTGTCCTCACTATCAAAGGTTTCCCACTATTACCCTGCTAATATTAATAGTATATCAACAGTGAGAATCAATATGATAAAGTGAATCCTATTACCAGTGCGCTCCTTCTCTGATGGTGCTGCCCAAAAAGCTGGGTGGTCCAATCTTACTCTATCAACTACTCCCTCCCCCACCTTGCTATGTAAGAATCTCATTAATACATGTCATATCGACAATGACCCGTGGTTGGGACGTGGCAGACAAGTGTCTTGCCTAACCGGTACACGTCTCTGCCACGCTCTGACCATGCCTAGGCCACGTCCTGACCAGGCAATTTTCCAGATATTGTAGTTCCCCAACTAGAATGATAAGGAACACAGCAACCTTTATTGTCTATGTTTGAGGGGAGCGCTTAATCAATATATCTTATTACAAGTGTGTTCTTTCTCTTTAAGGATTTACACAACACTGAATGATCTTAGTACTCTTGGTAAATTCATTACTGTCTCTCATCACTGTCCATAACCAATATCTCTCTAGAACAGAGACAGTGATCGGACACTGCAAATTGTACATCATATGGCCTAATGATATTATGTTATCCTAAGCATCTATTTATAGTCCTGAAATGCTTTTACTCATAAAATAAACCTCTTTAAATCATACTTATCAATGCCTGCTTTTGACAGATTTATTCTTTATATTACAGGATGACATACAGAAGGGAGGCGCTCCATTCAAGGTCCAGACACAGAAGAAGACACACAGTTCAGAATACACTTTAAATCGGTGAAAAAAGTGGAAATAAAAAGTTCACCAAATGTGCTGGCTGTACATGGATGTCTTTTCTTTACATCTGCACTCTGTTACTTCGAGTGCAAAAGAAACTTCTTTTTGTTAAAAAATACTCCTGTAGGTGATTTTGAGGAGATTTTGTATTTGATAATAAAATCATAATTATGCTCTGAAATTATTTTTTATATAAAATGAATTTTCATATATACCATGGTTACTGTCTGCAGGACGAGTTTATTTTTAGTGGTTAATAAAAGAATGTAATGCAACCTCATTTTGCCATTTCATGCCAGATATGATACTTTCGATGTTTTAATGAAAATTGTGCTTGTACTGTATTGAAAATAAAGACACACTTACAAGAAATCTCTGACAGATAAAACTATTTGTCACTACAATATTTGCTTAATATATATTTTGGGGTGGTAGTTATAGAATTATAGAATTTGTATAAAGAATAACAATAAACACAGTATTGAATACCATTTACATTTTTGTTCTTTGTTCAGTATGTGAACATAGTGATGCCATTGATAGATGGAAATAATAGATTGGCTCATTTTGCCAATAAAAGGCAGATATGGCATTTTTGAGGTTTCATTTCCAATTGTTCTTTGTCTATGTTGCAAATAAACATTTCTTTAACTTTTGTGAAAAGCCTAATTTCCTGAAATAAAAGAATGATTACCATTTATTGTTTTGTTCTTTGTTCAATATGTGACCATGGTGATGCCATTGATGGAGAGTTTTAGGTAAAGCAAGTTTCTGATATGTGGGGATTCAACCTGCCACTGAAATATTAACATTTCTTTAAAGATACTAAAAGGCATAACTATTTTGTTAAAATTTTGATAAGAAAAAAATCAAATGAGTGTTATAGAATCATGGCACTTTATTATTTCCCAATATTACACAACACATGATCTTAGCCAGGATTTTGAAACTGGGTGAACAAAATTGGCAATTGTCAAATTTTTGGGTAAACTATTTTTTAAGGAAGACCAAAATAGACTAAGATTACAACCCTAAACATGTATTACCTTATTGAAATGAGGTATAATATCCGTATACAATGTCATGAAAATTGTATTGAGGTTAAAAATAACTTATTTCCCTTATCTGCCAATACTTGGTTAATTTTCTGTAACAACAACATCAGGCAAGAATGTTGGTATAAGATATAATATACCTTTGTTCAGATATGAGAAATTAACAAAAATCCTAACATTTTATAGATTTTTACCCCAAAATGTATCACAGCAGGGTCAGATACATTTCTTACTAACACAAAACATTCAATAATTATAATATAAATCCTTATGAAATCATTTGTGGCAAGTTTTGAGTTACTACTATGAAAATTGCACTTTCCAGAAGCAAATCCCTAAAATCACTTGTTTTATGCCATTTTTTCTGTAAATTAACCCGAAATGTAGCATGTCATGAAAATATGCAAACATGACTTACTTTCTCTATCTACACCTTCTTGGGTAATTTTCTAAACCAAAACTATTTCGTTGAGAGTTTGGAATAGTCCACAGGATGACATTCAAGTTGTGGGAGATTACAAAAACCCTACTATTTTATATGTTTTTACCCCAAAATCTCTCACAGCAGGGGTAAGATACATTTCAGATTAACACAAAACATTCAATTATTGTAGACATCCTTATGAAATCATTTGTGGCAAGTTTTGAGTTCCTACTATGAAAATTGGACTTTCCAGAAGCAAATCCCTAGAAATCACCTGTTTTATGCCATTTATTCTGTAAAATGCCCCAAAACGTTGCATATCATGAAAATATTCAAACATAATTCCTTTTCTGTATCTACACCTTCTTGGGTAATTTTCTAGACCAAAACTATTTTGTTGAGAGTTTGGAATAGTCCACAGGATGACATTCAAGTTGTGGGAAATTACAAAAACCCTACTATTTTATATGTTTTTACCCCAAAATCTCTCACAGCAGGGGTAAGATATATTTCAGATTAACACAAAACATTCAATTATTGTAGACATCTTTATGAAATCATTTGTGGCAAGTTTTGAGTTCCTACTATGAAAATTGGACTTTCCAGAATCAAATCCTTAAAATCACTAGTTTCATACCATTTATTCTGTAAAATGCCCCAAAACGTTGAATATCATGAAAATATTCAAATATAATTCCTTTTCTGTATCTACACCATCTTGGGTAATTTTCTAAACCAAAACTATTTAGTTGAGAGATTGAAATTGTCCACAAGATGACATTCAAGCTGTGGGAAATTACAAAAATCCTACTATTTTATAAGTTTTTACCCCAAAATCACTCACAGCAGGGGTCAGATCCATTTCATACTAGCAAAAAGCATTTGATAATTATAGACATCTCTATGAAATCATTTGTGGCAAGTTTTAAGTTCTTACTATGAAAATAGCACCTTCCAAAAGCAAACCCCTAAAATCACTAGTTTAAATGCCGTTTTTTCTGTAAAATGCCCCAAAAGGTTGCATATCATGAAAACTTTCAAACATAACTCGCTTTCTGTATCTACACCTTCTTAGGTTGTTTTCTAAGCCAAGACTATTGGGTTGAGAGTTTGGAATAGTCCACAGGATGATATTCAAATTGTGGGAAATAACAAAAATCACTCAATTCTGGTGATTTTTGACCCAAAATCACTCACAGCAGGGGGTGCATTGAAGTCACGCTAATGCAACATATTCTAAGATCAAAAGCATCCTCTTGAACACATATGTAGCAAGTTTTGAGTTTCTATCACGGAAAATGAATTTTTTAGAAGGAAATCCCAAAAACATGCTTTTTTGGTGATTTTTTGCATAAATGCCCCAAAATTACCTATGTAGAGATGAATAAGCATGGATGATGACTTGTAACAAGAAATGCCATCCAAAAGTATAATTCTGACATTTGGCCACCTGCCTAACACACAAACAAAAAATACTCATCCACATCATATTAAGTATTTCCATGTCAAATCTGGCTGAAATCTGAAAGCAGTTCTTTAGATTTAGGCAAATTGAGATTTTTTCCTGAAAAAATCAGAATTTAAGCTTTCAAGATATTGCCCCCTTCACTGTTAGTAGGTCCATTAATATATACAATATATGATATTTTCAGACCATATTCAAAGGACACAAATATTATGAATAGTAAAAAATATACTTTAAAGAATATACTTTAAAAAGGTATGTATTCAGTATTTGAAATTTCATTTTGTTTCTATAAAGAAGGAAATCATGTGGTACATGCCCATAAATGGCCAAATAGTGGTATTGGAGTGTCATGTGTAGTCACCCCTTTCTATCCAGCCATGACCACTCAGTAGACCCAATCCTGATGCCACCTTGTAGTCACCCCTTCCTACCCATCCATAACCACTAGTTGACCAACCATAGTGCCACCTGGTAGTAACCCCTTTCTACCCACCCATAACCACTAGTTGACCCAGTCTGGTGCCACCTGGTAGTCACCCCTTTCTACCCACCCATAACCACTAGTTGACCCAATTACGATTTGATAAACCTATGGTGCCACCTGGTGGACAGTAAATGAAATAAAAATTGGGTAAAATGTACATACTCTTTATGTCAATTCTAGTTAAATGAGGAACCACCAGTTAGCTATGTTCCTACCAATGGTTGGTAATTGTGTGGCACTTTTGAGGTTATGTGGCAGAAACGCTGATACCACACATCTACCAAGTAGTGGTTAAGTTGTGTGTAGCGTTTCAATTCACGACTATAGGCCACTACTCAGACACACTTGTACCACAGAAAAACCTTCTGTGCCACACTCCGTGGCACAAAATGTTCCAATTTTTTTGTAAGGGATGGGGACCGGAGACCGGTCCACATGTGATACCGGCCTGAGCATTGCGGTTAACCGGTCTGAAACCGGAGATCACTCCATGCGGTTCGGTTTTCTATGCACGCTGGAGGCGTAATAAAACTGTCAGCACGTACCAGTACCTCTTGCTGGCCTCACAATGTCTGTCAAGTGCGCTGATCAAATAGCCATTTCAAAGTCACGGTGAATGGCGCTTCCTGTTCTCTGGCCACTTTCACTATGCGCAGAAGCCTTCTGAGCATAGAGAAACTGGCCAGGGAACTAGTATATAGGAACTTACAAGTTCAGGCAAGTTCAGCCACGCATTCCATTGCGTAGTTTCGTATCCAAGAAATGTCATTAATAAACCGTTTAGGAAACCGTGATAAAACCGAACCGTAGAAGCAAAACCGAAAACCGAACCGAACCGTAGAATTCTCAACGGTCCTCATCCCTACTCCCTGTGGGCTGAGGCCTCGATTCCAGATATTTTTTTACCTGGTATAACTTTTTTCTGACCGAGGGTGAAGGGGAGGGGCTCTCTTCCCTGTTGGACGGAGGAGTCGAAAACGGTACCACTGTGCTGTAACTTGCCCTGGAAAACAAGAGAAATTTTATCATTACTGATTAAGACACGAATTTGTTATCTACGACGCAATGGTTTTCGTCGGTTACTTCAGTTACCTTTGAACACCACTTACTACTTACTACTCGCTAGTTGTTATCATCCTAAATATGCTGGAAAATGATGATCACCGAAATTCTAAATTACATGTCTGTTGCTTGTCCTCTAAACTAGGGGACTATTGCATGACCACCACATAAATAACCACAAAACATAGGAACTGCTACATAACTAAACATACCTAAGACTACTAAAACAAAGGGGCCCTCAAAAGTCAATGAGTCTCATAGCATATGGCGTTCACTTATTTTACTTCATATTTCCTCCAATCTCCTATCATCTAGACATAAAGATAAGCTCTTGAAGAAGTCTGTCAACCTAAAGTCGGCATAAAAGGATTATATTTACCGTGTAATGGACTGCCACCTCATCCCCCACCTTGGCCACTCGCGTGCATTCTTCTGGTTTAAACTGCAACAAAGTATCAATAATCTAAATAAGTGTCTCATTAAAGGTAAATATGATACTCAGTTTCAAAATCAGGTACAATAATAAGCAACATATTTTTTAGTGCATTGATTCTTCTGGTTTAAACTGTAACAAAGTATCAATAATCTAAATTATTGTCTCATTAAAAGCGACAATCAGTTACAAAATCAGGCACAGACAATAAGAATAACCACTTTTATGATTATTGTTCTCCTCTTGAAGGGGGAGGTGGGGGGGGGGAGGTTCTCAATGATT
>CAWWDR010000953.1:0-35000 GCA_963942565.1 Maea johnstoni | reverse complement strand
AGTTATTCTTGATATACTTGTCTTGGATGAAAATCACCTGGACTCGTAGCTATCAGATGTGGGTTAAGGGTCACAGCAGGGGATCAACTGATATATCCTTGCATCCAATGACCTATGCAATGATGTCCTAGGACTAGATTACTTTTCTGTCCGCATATACCTCTTCTTATAAGTATATATACCAACTTATAATTTAAAGAGACTGCCACTATTTAGTTCTATTCTTGCTCACCAGGGGACCAATATAAGCCAAGGTGGAAAATAATAATAATAATGATAATGATAATAATAATAATAATGATAATAATAATAATAATAATAATAATAATAATAATAATAATAATAATAATAATATCAATAATAATAATCTATATTTCACAAGGGTAACACAATCAAACACAGGATTTGATTTTTCGCAATAGCAACTAGTGTGCTATAAATGAGGTCTCTCAATAGCCTAGAAGTAAATAAAGCTACCTGCGGTTAGTCATGGTTAGCATCCTGAAGACATTACGTACTTAAGTTTATTGGAGGAAATGACTAGCCTATCAAAAGCTATTAGTTGCAATTCTAAATGAACATTGATATTGTTAGGAATGTTGAATTCTGTCTATAGCCACTTGTTTGGTTGAGTATAAACCAATATGTGCAAAATATTTTGATTCAGTCATGTAATCTTAACTTTTTGTAACCAACTTGTAGCAATTACCAAGCATGTTTAGACATCATTGCAGCCCATATGTCTTCCAGTTTCACAGTCATCTTATCCCGCACTTGACTTGCAGGCCATAAGGTAGGGGTTATCCCTACTCAAGAAGTAAGCCTTCCTGTTGCAGGAATCCGAACAGGTTGACATGATAACAGTTCTCAATTACATCCTTGTAAAACATCACTATTTTCCTCAAACACGGGACTTACATTAATGTCCTCAGTAAGGTAAATAGCTAGTGTAAGAGCATTTAACGCTTATGCTGCTGCTGGCTAATTTTGCCCATACAAAATGATGCACAAAAAGCTGAAACATGACTGAAACCCTGGCACATGGGTACTCATATGAAAGTACTCTGCAAGAGCTTTCAAATGAATACCAACATGATAGGGATTAGATGATTTTTCATAAAGTTTTGCATCCTTGTGCTTTAGACGAAAGTAGGCTCAGCATTGGAAGGGTTAATGCTCTGCATCTTGGGCATTCTCACTAAAAGAGGTAGCAGATATGAGATTACATGGAAAGGGGTTTAACTTTTAACCCATTCATGCCTGACGTATCACCATAAAACATCTAGAATATCCTGCTGATACCTTTGCAACCAGAGCAGTTGCCAGAAAATATTTGTAGGAGAAATGATGATCAGAATCCAACCCACAACTCTGCTTCAATTTCTTTTGCAAATGTATGCCTTATTCTAAAGTTTTTTCAAAAGTATCATTAAGATTCAGACAGTACTTGTATTGTCACTCATATCCCAAGGCATGAATTGGTTAATGAAGGGGCGGGGCACTAGTAATATTATCAGGCAAATAAAGTGTGTTTTAATGAAATGGAAAAGTTATATTACTTTATACGGCTTTAATTTAGAATGCTAAAAATTTCACTTTACAGCCCTGCTGGGGAATTTGTGCTACTTTAAATTCACGCATTCAAACACTCAAACTTTATATTTATTACTATATAGATATCTATTTGAAGGATGTTATTTTGGCACTATCATGGGAAGTGTGAAAATAGCGAAAATTAAATGCCTGTAAAAAATACCAGTTATACAGTATATCTGTATAATGATCCTGATGAACTCCCTTTTACCTACAATCTTTTGTGTGTGTCCAGATGGGCAGCATGAGAAACAGGGGGTTGAGGCACCTTAATTCAGAGGGACGCCAGAGGGGTAGTGATGTCATTGATATGGAATTTTATCGATTCGATTAATTGATATATGTTTCGATGCGATTCGATTCATTCGATACGCCGTAACGTGCTCGTAGGGCACAATTATTTATAGGGATGTCATTGATATCCCTTTATTTTGGTTGGATACCCGGTGTCCTGGCCATATGCCTGAGTAAAGCATACCATTCCTTCCAATTTCTCTTACAAAAGCCATAGAAAATACAGAATATTGATTATTTCGATTCGATACCCAACCATTCGATTCAATTTAATTGACAAAGTGAAAATGTTGATTTATCGATTTGTCGACTATCGATGACATCCCTACAGAGGGGCTGAGGAAATGTCTGAGTACTTATAACTTGTACCAAAAAGAAACTTCATCTCATTATGTCCTGTTCATCTAAAAGCACTCCTAAATCCTGCACCCCTTATGAGGATTTAGCCAGGATTTTCAAAATGACTATCCAAATCAGCATTCACAAAATTTCTGCCTGTCCAGATTCAGCTACTCAGCTTCTTTAATTCTTATACCAACCACAGTTAATAACCTATTGTGTCAAAAAGTCAATTAACACTTCTGTCATTTCTTAGAAGATACTTTGTTAAGGAAAGATATGATCATTAGTCCAAGAAAGTAAAAGTTGAAAATTCTTCATAGAACTGCTTGCTTGTCCAAAGAGTAGTCAGTTTTTCAGGAAACAGCCTGTCTAAAAGTCATGCTGGACGGGTCCTGGCTAAGTCCTTGCCCCTATCCTATTTACACTTGGAGTGTACATTAGGCCTGAATCATATTGGGATATCTTGATAACAAAATAATATTGAGAATTTCTTTTGACTGAAGCTGTTCCTGTAGGTGTAGCAATCACTCATTCACAAAATTTAATGAGCATACTCAATGAAACAACAAGCAGGAAGAAGATCAAAGGATGATTCCCTAATTGTCTAGTCTTATTGATATGTCAATCATGTGGGAGGTGGAAGGGATGTAAATAACCCATTTCCTTCCCTTGCGTTCACTTTTTAAAAACAACTTCAATGTCACACTTCTTAAAATAGAGATATCACTGAACACTAACACTGAAACTTGCACCGCACCTCTCAGACCCCTTATACAAATGAGCAGGTGCCCAAAATATGGCTATTCCGTATGAATTTAAGGATCAAGCCAACTTTCAGCTGGATCGAACTTAAAAACTAGTTGACTAAAGGACTGTTCTTGTAGGGCTTAGCAATGCCACATTCATTAATATCTTTTTGACTGAAGCTGTTCCTGTAGGTGTAGCAATCACTCATTCACAAAATCTAATGAGCATACTCAATGAAACAACAAGCAGGAAGAAGATCAAAGGATGATTCCCTAATTGTCTAGTCTTATTGATATGTCAATCATGTGGGAGGTGGAAGGGATGTAAATAACCCATTTCCTTCCCTTGCGTTCACTTTTTGAAAACAACTTCAATGTCACACTTCTAAAAATAGAGATATCATCTAACACTGAAACTTGCGCCGCACCTCTCAGACCCCTTATACAAATGAGCAGGTGCCCAAAATATGGCTATTCCGTATGAATTTAAGGATCAAGCCAATTTTCAGCTGGATCGAACTTAAAAACTATTTGACTAAAGCTGTTCCTGTAGGGTTCAGCAATGCCTCATTCATTAATATCTTCTTTTTTTTCAAATATTGCTCTTATGGTGAGCTTTTATGAAAGTTATCGAACCATAAGAGCACTCCAGAATCAGATGGATTAAGATGTTGTAAATTTACTAGAATCTTTTCATCAATGATGTACATGAAACCTTGCTTACCTCGGACAAATAGGGACCGAACAAGAGTCTGAGGTAACCAAAATACTAGCTACATTGATAACATTGAAGTAGATAGGAATGATTTGGGACCAGTGCTGAAATACTTAAGTTACATTAATACCATTTAAGTTAGATAGGAATGATTTGGGACCAGTGCTGAAATACTTAAGTTACATTAATACCATTTAAGTTAGTTAGGAATGATTTGGGATCAGTGCTGAAACACTTAAGTTACATTAATACCATTTAAGTAGATAGGAATGATTTGGGATCAGTGCTGAAATACTTAAGTTACATTAATACCATTTAAGTTAGATAGGAATGATTTGGGACCAGTGCTGAAATACTTAAGTTACATTAATATCATTTAAGTAGATACGAATGATTTGGGATCAGTGCTGAAATACTTAAGTTACATTTATACCATTTAAGTAGATAGGAATGATTTGGGACCATTGCTGAAATACTTAAGTTACATTAATATCATTTAAGTAGAAAGGAATGATTTGGGACCAGTGCTGAAATACTTAAGTTACATTAATATCATTTAAGTTAGATAGGAATGATTTGGGACCAGTGGTGAAATACTTAAGTTACATTAATACCATTTAAGTTAGTAAGGAATGATTTGGGACCAGTGGTGAAATACTTAAGTTACATTAATACCATTTAAGTTAGTAAGGAATGATTTGGGACCAGTGCTGAAATACTTAAGTTACATTAATACCATTTAAGTTAGTTAGGAATGATTTGGGACCAGTGCTGAAATACTTAAGTTACATTAATACCATTTAAGTAGATAGGAATGATTTGGGACCAGTGCTGGAATATTTAAGTTACATTAATACCATTTAAGTTAGTAAGGAATGATTTGGGACCAGTGCTAGAATATTTAAGTTACATTAATACCATTTAAGTTAGTTAGGAATGATTTGGGACCAGTGCTGGAATACTTAAGTTACATTAATACCATTTAAGTTAGATAGGAATGATTTGGGACCAGTGCTGAAATACTTAAAGTACTAGTAACTAGTAAAAAAGATACATTTTTCTTTTCAAAAGTGTGGTCTTCATTACTTATAAAATATAAGTTAGTAGATTGAAGAACCAAAAAGTTATGTTTAGTAATTCTTTTTGTGGTTCCAAAGTGCCAATTTTGAGAAAAAAAATCTCCCGCCGAAAAACGACTGAAAACGAGGCTGTGCAGCAGTGACGTAGAGGGTGGCCCTCAGGGATTTAGGTCATCTCTTTTTACACTGAGCGGAATAGTCGCTCGTAAACATAGCTGTACTTTCCTCGATGCTGCTTCATCGTTAATATAGCGATTGCCTTGATATTTTATATGCTTATGGAATATCTAAGTGTGGTCCAAACAAACTTTGTCGCGTAAAAATCAACTCAGAAACGGCTGAGAAATCGCTAGTTAAACACAACAACGGCATTTGTTATGGTCTCATTCGGGAGACACTGTCACATGAAGGCATGGTCGACTTCCCTCGCTGCCACTTCAATGTGGATTACGCAATTTTCATGATAATTTCTATCTTGAAGGGATATCTAATTGTGAAAATAGCGATGTTTATTTCGTTAAAATCCGACCGCAAACGGCCGAGAAATTGGAAGTGACATGTTGAGCTAGCCGAAATGTAGAGCTACATTATAAGCTCCATGTAGATTTCAGTACTGTAGCGTATTTTTGAGGGCGTGGTTGGGTGGGAATGAATTAATAAATGAAGGCCATTTAGTGCCATTATTTTTTTTTTTCAAAAAGTGGTCCTTTGTCACTGTTTATGAACAGTCTATAGTCTGTCTGACCCAAGCTTGACTGACCGTTTTTTCCTTGTTTTGTTACAAAAAGTTTGTGTTCGCCACTGGCATCCAACCTTGGCAAACCTCTGATAAACACATATTATATATAGTCGTTTATGTATGTACATGTATATAAACATATTTTTTTGACTCAACTCAGCAAAATGAATTTGCTCATAAATTCCATTGTAAAATTGACCCATTGCAAACTTCGGTACAACTGAAATGTGAGCGATGTCGTGCGCAATTTTAATATGGGCACATAATGGGCAAAATCTACATTTTGCGGTGTTGGGGCAGAAAGTATGTTTATAAAACTCGACCTAGTGCTCCCAAGAAGTTTATCAAGTTTGTATAGCATATACATCAAAGAGGAGAGACCGTTCGGTTAAGCTTGTGTCAGACAGACTTAAGTTTAGGTGAAAGAAGGAATCGCAAATGTCGATCTATATAACTAAGAGTGGGACTTGTAAGGAATAGTTGTGTATTTTTTTGGAAATTCGTAATAAGTACATTTATGCAACATTTCACAAAACCATTAGGTTATCAAGTATCTTAACCTGCGACAGTTCTTATTGTCAAGCTTAGGAGACAATTGCGTTATCCTATATAGAGCAATTTCATGTGATGTAGGGACTACCCTAAACTGCTGACAAATGCTATTTTATGCGACCAATCGTCACAAAAACGTATCAAGTAATAGAGCACTTTTAATGCATTAAAAAAATATAACTGTTGTAGAAATTGGACACTCCTAGACCAAGAGGCAGCCCAAAGCAATATGTCAATATGTAATTTCCATGCGATATGATTTGACGCCATCCTGCATGAAGGCCACCCGTGACGTCACAGCCAAGTTTTGCCGCAATCGGCGTATTTTATGGGTGTCAGAGCAATTATGCTCTGTATCTCGCTTAATACTAGGAATACTACACTTTTATTATGTGTTTTTAATCTACAAATACACGATGTATAACATCCCAGAAATGACCTGGGTACCCATTACTAGTACTTTAAGTTACATTAATACCATTTAAGTTAGATAGGAATGATTTGGGACCAGTGCTGAAATACTTAAGTTACATTAATACCATTTAAGTTAGATAGGAATGATTTGGGACCAGTGCTGAAATACTTAAGTTACATTAATACCATTTAAGTTAGTTAGGAATGATTTGGGACCAGTGCTGAAATACTTAAGTTACATTAATACCATTTAAGTTAGATAGGAATGATTTGGGACCAGTGCTGAAATACTTAAGTTACATTAATACCATTTAAGTAGAAAGGAATGATTTGGGATCAGTGCTGAAATACTTAAGTTACATTAATATCATTTAAGTAGATAGGAATGATTTGGGACCAGTGCTGAAATACTTAAGTTACATTAATACCATTTAAGTTAGTTAGGAATGATTTGGGACCAATGCTGAAATACTTAAGTTACATTAATACCATTTAAGTTAGTTAGAAATGATTTGGGACCAGTGCTGAAATACTTAAGTTACATTAATACCATTTAAGTTAGATAGGAATGATTTGGGACCAGTGCTGAAATACTTAAGTTACATTAATACCATTTAAGTTAGTTGGGAATGATTTGGGACCAGTGCTGAAATACCTAAGTTACATTAATACCATTTAAGTTAGAAAGGAATGATTTGGGACCAGTGCTGAAATACCTAAGTTACATTAATACCATTTAAGTTAGAAAGGCATGATTTGGGACCAGTTCTGAAATACTTAAGTTACATTAATACCATTTAAGTTAGATAGGAATGATTTGGGATCAGTGCTGAAACACTTGATTTACATTAATACCATTTTTAAAGTAGATAGGAATGATTTGGGATCAGTGCTTTCGTCCAGTATAGGTGAAAATCTGATGGTTGGTTTGGGGAAATAAAATGGTTGCAAGGCTAAGCACACCAAGTTCAATGAGCATATACTCTATGGAACAACTAGCATGAAGACAATCATTAAGCATGATTTCCTAACTGTCTAGTCTTTTCAATGTGTCAATCATGTGGGAGGATGGAGGAATAGAAAAAAACCATTTCCTTCCCTTGCGTTCACATATTAAAAACAACTTCAATATCACACTTCTAAAAATAGATATTATCTTTTCACATGACATGTGAACTGACGTGGATTTCAATAGAATTAAATCATATAACATTGAATATGCAAGTTACACACCAAAACCCTTTTTTTAATAATTGAATTGAACATTCTTGTTTGTATATCAAATTATCAATTACAGCAGAGGTATACTTTTTATTATTCTTTATTCGAACATACTGGTTGCTTCCAGTATCTGACAATTTTCCAGGTATCTAGCACTGGCTTAGATTTGAGAGCCTCACTGCTACATGGTGTCTTGATTGGAAAATTATGCTGGAAAGCCGCATGTGAGTGTTCAATGATTGACAATTGAATAAAGACATTTTAAGAAGCACTTCTAATTATGGCTCAATTGTTCATTACCAACTTCCTGATATTTTCTTGATATTTTTAGAAAAGTATATGAAGTGTATTTTCCAGTTATCTAGCACTGGCTTAGATTTGAGAGCCTCACTGCTACATGGTGTCTTGATTGGAAAATTATGCTGGAAAGCCGCATGTGAGTGTTCAATGATTGACAATTGAATAAAGACATTTTAAGACACAATTCTAATTATGGCTCCATTGTTTATTATCAACTTCCTGATATTTTCTTGATATTTTTAGAAAAGTGTATGAAGTAAGTTGAGTGCTGCCAGTCCATAGGAAGGGAAATATTAATATTTTCCCTTCAGAGTCATGAAACTGCAGGTTTTTACCTGATAACCCTAGGGAAAGTTATAATATCTCTACATACATCCTCCTAAGATTTACCCTATTGTTTGATATTAAAATAGACCTTAACATCTCACGTCTCTAGAGGACAGTACTAGGCATAAGATCCATATCAATTAAATATATATATACATACATACATATATATATATATATATATATATATATATATATATATATATATATATATATATATATATATATATATATATATATATATATACATCCTAAGGGTGAGTAAAATGATATAAAACATACTATGCAAACTATGGAAAATGGCAATATTAAATGCACAGGACAATGACTAAGGCCTAAAAAAGAAATTGTTTGTTTCCTGTAACGGTCCGGAAAAAAATAGCATTTTGCATTTTTTTTTTTGGTCAAAAATGTGTGTTTTATGCATGTTTTACGTTGATTGGGCGTAGGGAGGGCGAAAAAAACCTTAGGGTAGGGATTTTTTTGAATAAAAACTTGTTAGGTGGGGTTACAGGAAACAAACAACTTTTTTTTTTAGGCCTAAGCGACCTGTAACTTAAGGTCGAACTCTAGATACTACTCTACTACTAAAAGTCAAACCCTGGTAATAAATGAGGTTGGGCCAATGTAGTCCTGAACTTTAGACCATATACTCTATTACCTCTTACAATTGACCAATTGAAAATACCTTGTTTAGCCAATGAGACCAATTAAGTCCTGAAACTAGGGAAAAAGTAACAATACTTACCCCGACAATATTATCAAATGCCACTTAGTCCTAGGTTTGAACACCAAAGGGAGTCATATCCCCAAATAAGCCATGGCCATGTCTTCTTATGACAGATTCAAACAATAATGCCACATGTATCATGTAGAATTGGAACTGCATCCATCAACAGTTACAGTCACAATCAGGCATTGCCCCAAAGCTCTCAAACCTGCCCCCTAGGAGACAACAAAGGACCAGGGTACCACTTCTGTCATGTAGATGGCAGCACTGCATCCATCAACAGTTACAGTCACAATCAGGCATTGCCCCAAAGCTCTCAAACCTGCCCCTAGGAGACAACTAAAGACCAGGGTACCACTTCTGTCATGTAGATGGCAGCACTGCATCTATCAACGGTTATTACAGTCACAAAATATAATCCCCCTAGATCTCAAATCTGGTCCTTGAAGGGGAGAAGAGAATAAACAGAGGATCAAGGCATCTCTATGCTCTCAGCTGATTCCACATTGATACAAGACTCCATACTATTGTATCAAAGGAGGTATATAGACAAAGTAGATCAGTTGGTTAGGTGTTGGACTAGTAAACAGAGGGTCGCTGGTTCAATTCCCGGCCGCCCCGGGCACTTTGTTCTGTTCTTGGGCAAGGCAGTTTATTCCAAATTGCTTCAGTCTACCCAGCTGCAAAATGGGTACATAGCATAAATAAGGCTAGAGTGTGTGCGCTATATGCTGCCAGTTGCTCTGGAATATCCCCCGGGGGATTGAAATGGTTTCCGTGTGTACAGTGCCTGCTAGGGGAGGAAGGTCGTGTGAGCACTTCGGTGGATACAAGACTATAAACCGAATACCTTTATATATAGTATCTCAGCCTATGTGACAGCCGGTTGGTGACAGTAGGTCGGTGGTCTTGTGCAGTTGGTAATGTCACCTTGTTTCAAGAACAGAACGGATAGATTGGCTGTCCAAACCTGAAGGAGCTACAAATCTCCTTGCTGTTGTCCGATGCTGAGCTGATACCAAGACCCCAAAGAGTTTGGCTAGTCTATGCCTAGACTAGGCTCCTAGTCCCTGTAATGTTCACCTTCCCTTATGTGTTGACCAAGCACTGTGGTGTGGCACTGTGGTGTGGTACCAGGTTTGGTAGATAGATGGCACCGCCTGCTCCTCCTATCTCTATATGTTTACAGGCAAACTGAATCCTGGTGAGAAAAATGTAAACTAAATTGGACACTATGGCCACCTAGACTATTTGGTGCCTGGTAACAGAAACAAATGAGAGAAAAAATACATATGACAGCCTAGAAATATAGGCTAGTCTATGCCAAACTTGTTAGAGCCAGGCACCGAGTTGGATACTGGTATGGTGGAGTTGGCAGTCACCTTGTTTTAAGCACTGGGCGAGTAAGTGGCTGTAATTGTCTTCCTTCTCTATCTTCCTCTCAGTGTGTAACCTAGGAGGGGACACAGCATCTATTCCACAAATAATCTACACACTCAACCTACAAGAATACTTAACTCATTAGTGCCTACAGCAGCCAAAAGCAGCCTGACACTTTAAAACAATCCTTTCAAATGAAAGGATATAGTTGGCAAAATATTTGAAGGAGAAATGTCAATCAGAACGCTACCAACAACTCCCCTACAAATATTTTGTAAATTGAAGTTATTGTCAAAAGTTCCATGGGTCCAGGCAACAGAACCTAGATAAATGCTTAAGCACATCTGTAGTATACAAAATATCAGATAAGTTAACAAATATCATTATAACAAAGCAATATTTTCAGAAACATTTGACTGGGAATTGTTCCTCAAGTTGTGTTATAAAATCCTTAAAAAAAATATTTTTCAAATATTGCTTTAAAGAGTTATTTTTGAAGTTAGCATACCAACTGTGCAATCTTGACACACGTGGGTTAAGTGTCATGGCTCACAGGGGGGAGTGGTACAGAAAGGGTATTACCTAACACTAATATAGGCTATTGACTATTTCCAGGATGGAATATGCTAATTCAGGCATTGGGTGATTTATGGAGTCAATCTCACAGTGGATTATCACAACCACCATAATCCTTCAGCCCTACTATTCACAGCATGGGGCTGGAGCGTCTGACAATATGGCAGTTGGCCGACTAGCCAAGGTTATCCCTTTCAATGCTAAGGCTTGTTTCCTCCAAAACACAAGGATGCAATTTTTTTTGAAAACCATCTAAAACCTGTCATGTTGGTATTCATTGGATAGCTCTCGATGAGAACTCTCAGATGAGTACCCATATGCTAGGGTTTCAGTCATTTTTCAGCTTTTTTTCATCTTTTTGTATTGGCAAAATTAGCCACCAGCAGCATAAGGGTTATAGTAATATTGGACATATCACCTGGGTGGGCTATTAGAATGTCAACATCTTATAACCCTGTCAGACTCACAGAAATTAAGAGGAAATTGCAAAACCAATTATGGACTTACCTTAACACCCAAATGTATTTACCAATAAAATCCTTAAATAGTACGTGGAAAACAAACCTGGCACAAATTTTACTGCTTGATGAAGCCTAGACGGACAACAAGAAGAGAGAGAAAATGGTTGACATCTTTAAACTTGAAATTTTCAAGGATGAGCACCACCACCTTGTTCTCATTCTACCAGGTATTAACAAATTAATTCCAGCTTCACCCTAGCTCCACCCTTAGCTCCACCCAAAAACAACTTACTGGTGATACATGTCTGACTAAAGCATTTTTAGAATTTTTTGTTGGAAAAATGTTGATCAAAATCCAGCTAACAACTTCTCTTTAAATATTTCATTAAACAAGTTGTTTAGCTTTTTTTAAAGGTTTTTTCAAAAGCATCATTGGTCCAGACAAATGCAATCAGGAATGGTCCCTGGCCTTGAATGAGTTAACCCTTATGCTGCTGGTAGCTAATTTGGCAAAATACAAATAATACAAATAACCTGAAAAATGACTGAATCCCCTGGCATATGGGTACTCATCCGAGAGTAATCTGTGAGGGCTATCCAATGAATGCCAACATGACAGGGTTAAGATGATTTTCAAAGATCTCTGTGACCTTACGCTTAGGACGAAAGTAAGTCTCAGCATTGTTAAAGAACTTGTTCTACCAATATAATACCATACAATTCGTCCTTGTAGGTAGGATTTCTCTCATGACCAACCGAAACTATTGACTTGCCGACTTTCATTGCCTAACTATATTTGTATCTTGACTATGTAGTGCAGTCTTCCTGTGTTCTCCGTAAAATAAGTGGTGGTGCATAAGATCTACTACAGTATGAGCATGACAGGGACAGTTTATCATGATAGGGGACACAGAAAGTTGGCGCCTGAGTCTGGCACCAGGGAGTTGGGGAATTTTGTTGTACGTAATGTTTGGTGCCCAGTCTATTGCCCCCTCGGAGCACGATGCAATACGGAAAAATGGATGCTATGTAGACCAACTTACAGGAAGAGAATAGGGGAGGGGGGAGAGAGGTTGTTTGTTGCCCAGTCTATTGCCCCCTCGGAGCACGATGCAATACGGAAACATGGATGTTATGTAGACCATCTAACAGGAAGAGACTAGGGGGGGAATGGATGTTGTTTGCTGCATGCTCAGCGCTTATAGATGTCAGGTGTATCTACCACCTGGGATACATGGGGGGGGGGGGGGGGGGTTGGCAGATGTTAATTTTTGTGCCGTCTGGAACACTCCGCTCAGTACCATAACGCATGTGCACTTACAACAGGAAATGAGAGGGAGGGGATAAGTTGTTTGTTGTCTTCTCTATGGAACCTCAGTTTTGCACTATGTGGATGTTTGGATGTTACACAACATATGTATACCAATCACCAGGACGAGAGCTAGACAGGGAAGGTTTTTTTTGCTGTGTGCTAGTACTATGCAGAACTTAAACTCAGCACTATATAGATGTCAGGTGATGATGTTGCACTTACAACAGGAAATGAGAGGGAGGGGACAAGTTGTTTGTTGTCTTCTCTATGGACCCTCAGTTTTGCACTATGTGGATGTTTGGATGTTACACAACATGTATACTTATCACCAGGATGAGAGCTAGACAGGGAGGTGTTTTTTTTGCTATGTGCCAGTACTATGCAGAACTTAAACTCAGCACGATGCAGATGTCAGGTGTACCAACTGACAAATTGTTTGCTGTTTACTCTATGGACCCTCAGTTCTGTACTATGTGCATGTTTGCATAATACACAACAAATAAAAATAATAAAAAAGATAACAATGATAATTATAATAAAAATAATAATGATAATAATAATATTAATAATAATAATAGTAATAATAATAATAGTAATAATAATAACAATAATATTAATAATAATAACAATAATAACAATAGTAATGATAATACCATTAATAATAATAATAATAATAATAATAATAATAATAATAATAATGATAATAATTATAATAATAATAATAATGATAATAATAATAATAATAATAATAATAATAATAATAATAATAATAATGATAATAATGATAATAATAACAATAATAACAATAATAATGATAATACCATTAATAATAATAATAATAATAATAATAATAATAATAATAATAATAATAATGATTATAATGATAACAATAATAACAATAATAATGGTAATACCATTAATAATAATACTAATAATAATAATACTAATAATAATAATACTACTACTACTAATAATAATAATAATAATAATAATAATAATAATGATGATAATAATAATAATAATAATAATAATAATAATAATAATAATAATAATAATAATAACAATATTTATTTCTCGAGGGTAACACAGTCAAATACACAATTTGATTTTTGCTGTGGCCATCAGATTTAAGGATTCTACATTTCATGCTTCAGGCCACAGAGTTGAAAATTGTTGCGGGTAAGAGATGTTGTTTGTTGTGTGATATTATGGACCCTAGCACTGTGCTATATGGATGTCTTGTGTGTCTACCGCCAGGTTAGCTCTGTGCTATATGGATGTCATGTGTACAGACCATTAACAAGTTATGCCTGAGCATATCTGGCCCACCATCCCCCCAGATCCTCTGTCAGATTATGAATCCATCAGGCAGATGAGGGGCAACCAAGGGCAGCCGGTGGCCAATTATTCATCAGCACACAGTGACAGGGGAACAACCAGGCGTCATGTTCACAGATAGACTGGCTCCTTAACCCTTATGCTGCTGGTGGCTAATTTGGCCAATACAACAGGATGCAAAAAAAAACGAAAAATTACTGTAATCCTGGCAAATGGGTACTCATCTGAGAGTACTCGGCGAGAGCTTTCAAATGAATACCAAGACGACAGGGTTTCAATAGTTTTTCAAGAATCTTGCATTCTTGTGCTTTGGACGAAAGTAGTCTCAGCATTGGAAGGGTTAATTCTACAGAGTCATTGCCTCCCACAGTCACTCCCTCTCTGCTTAAAACTAATCAGGATCATATAGAGATCTACATATTTCTCATATAATTTTATGCCCTTTTTGGTAGTTTTTGTACCAATCAGATGGTACCAGATGCACAGATAGACAAACTCTTAGTCTACGGAAGTATTGCTCAACGTATCCACTTACATCTGATTTTATGCCCTTGTTGGTAGTTCCTGACATCCTCTCAAGATGGCGCCACTGATACAGAGATAGAAAAGTTCCTATTATCAACAGAATTACTACTTCCAAGAGACACACCTTATCTAATGATCTGATTTTATGTCCTTGATGTCCACATTAAATGGCTCCAAATACATAAATAGAAATGCCCCTAGTCTACTTAATTACTGCTCCGCACAGTCCTCACCTTATCTGCTTACATCTAATCTTATGCCCTTGCTAGTGGTTCTTAACCCATTCACACTCAGAGATCCTCTAGAAAATGTCGTCTGCTACTTCCATACTTTTCGAAATAACTTTGGAAAAAAGCAAAAGCTCACAAAATAGTGGAAGGAGAGTTGTTGTTTGATTTCTCTTTAACATTTCTCCTTCAATTATTTTTCAAAAAATGCTTTTGTTAGGAAAATATTTCCAAAATTGTCAGGCCTCACAGTCTTGGCCGCTCTGAGTGTAAATGGGTTAATGTCCTCTTGGATGGCAGCAGATGCATAAGTAGACAAGCTCCTACAGTCTACAATGTGATTACCACCCACAACATGTCCCAGTACTTTAATCCATTCATGCCTGCAAAATCCATAACAAATATCATCTTGATTTTGAATATAAGTTTGGAGTTAATCATAAAGTCCCAAACTATTTGAAAATGATATAATGTTGATGAATATCTCTCCATAAGATATTTCCAGAAAAAAATGTTTTAAACACTGTGAATGATATTACCAAGGTAGTGAGGAATTTTGGCATCCCATCAACATCAATTGTTGAGAGGAATAACTATTTCAAAGGATATTAGATTTTCGAAATGTATTCCAAAATGCATTGCCTTTGCTTCAGGTATCCTTTTCTTGAGCATTCAAGTAGTTTAGCATGTTTACTCAATAACCTAGATATCAAAACAATAATTGAATATGACAGTTTCTTGCTGCAAATTGAAATATTTAGAATAATATCTGAGATAGTGAAGGTTGAGCAAGAGTTGGTTAATGGAGGAAGGAAGGGATGTGGGACATCATCTCGAGTAAAATGATAAGAGAAAAGAAATTTGACTCCAAAGATGCAGTCAATAAGTGAAATTAGTGAATATTACATTTTTTGCTGCGAATTGATAAGGAAATATTTAGAATAATATCTAAGATAGTGAAGGTTGAGCAAGAGTTGGTTAATGGAGGAAGGAAGGGATGTGGGACATCATCTCGAGTAAAATGATAAGAGAAAAGAAATTTCTCCCAAGACGCAGTCAATAAGTGAATATGACAGTTTTTGCTACGAATTGAAATATTTAGAATAATATCTAAGATAGTGAAGGTTGAGCAAGAGTTGGTTAATGGAGGAAGGAAGGGATGTGGGACATCATCTCGAGTAAAATGATAAGAGAAAAGAAATTTCTCCCAAGACGCAGTCAATAAGTGAATATGACAGTTTTTGCTACGAATTGAAATATTTAGAATAATATCTGAGATAGTGAAGGTTGAGCAAGAGTTGGTTAATGGAGGAAGGAAGGGATGTGGGACATCATCTCGAGTAAAATGATAAGAGAAAAGAAATTTCTCCCAAGACGCAGTCAATAAGTGAATATGACAGTTTTTGCTACGAATTGAAATATTTAGAATAATATCTAAGATAGTGAAGGTTGAGCAAGAGTTGGTTAATGGAGGAAGGAAGGGATGTGGGACATCATCTCGAGTAAAATCATACAAGAAAAAAGAGATTTATCCCAAGACGCAGTCAATACAAAATAGTCTCATTGAATTGTGTGTGTATCCATCAGGCAATGACTTATCTCAACAAAGCAATTCCACGTCTAGCCAGCAGAAGTGGATTCAATTATGCGAGCAAATCACATCACACACTGCACTGCCAGACCATGGCGACGCAAATCTGCATCAAATCAAAGAATCTATATTTCCTTACTACACACTGCTACGCAGCAGCTTAACCATTTCTATGCTAAGGCTATTTTCGTTCGAAGCACAAGGATGCAAAGATTTTTGAAAACCATCTCAACCCTGTCATGTTGGTATATATTGGAAAGCTCTCACTGAGTACTCTCAGATGAGTCCCAATATGCCAGGGTTTCAGTAAAAAAAAATCAGTTTTTTTTTGCATCATTTGTACTGACCACTTTAAGCTACCAGCAGCGTAAGAGTTGACACAGGAAAGATACAATACCATTCACCCAGTTTAACCCTTGGAAAGACAGGTACCCCCTATGGAGGGTAATTTGCGGCTTTAAAAAGACCCTTTCCATTACACATGCATACATCAGGGTTCCATGTAATTTAAAGGTCTATCTGACTTGAATGGCTAGATAGCAATTGTTTTTTTCTTGTCTTTCTGGATTTCTACCTGCCCTACTCAAAGCATGTGATCAAAAGTGGGTTTAAACATCTCCAATGCTGTTCTTCCATAATTGAAGCCTTTAAGATATGCTTCCTATTTCCTTGTTGGGCCAAGCGTTCCATGGTTTTTACATCATTTATCAACAAACCTGCATCATCATTACAAGAGACTATTTTGATTTCATTATTTCTAGCAAGTGCCCTAAATATGTACGTGCCCAAGTAATATCTTATGTTAAAAACTTTTTTATGTGTTTCTTAGCTCAGCTAAGTATGCCGATCTATATGTAGGACTCAGTGATACCCATGCACATGCAGCAGGGACTAATTTGGAACTTCGTTTTTTCATGACTTTTTCTGCCATATTGCAGCTAAGTTGTGACTAGCCAGTTGTGACTGGTGGAGGACACCGGAGGAGCCGGTGAAAACCACCGCCTAACCCCAAGTCACTGGCAACTCTCTCACATGGGATTCACCCAAAATGATAAAGAAAATAAGAAAAACATACTTAACACAAGAGATAAGGTTGGATCCTTACCAAAATAAACTTCCAATTCGCTTTATCTAGCATCTGCACATACACATAATGCAATTTTATGCAGATAAATAAGTCAGTATTGGGTGTATAAAGGTAAACCAGTTATTGAAATAAATCTGAGTATTTATCCTCTTCGTTATAACTTCAAAAACCATCCATCCACATACTAAAAGAATTAGAGCTCCATAATATAGGTAAAGTGTGGGCGTCGATTTATAGATAGTGGTAAAATTATACAATATTGCCTAAAGCTAGGCTACGTCCAACCCTGTTTTCTCAATTAATGCCACTGACCCTGTGACCTTGACCTAGTCTGTGAGGGTCATGGATAGAAACTGCCACAAGCGGGTCAGTGTGGAATAGAGTATTGATTTTCACAGCCAAAGAAAACAGCACTTGACAAACTCCTTCCAGCATGAGGATTAGCAAATGCCCAATAACCACAATGACACATCAGTAATTGATTAAGAAAATCATAAATTTTAATGAGATTCTTCCATTTCTGTTTGCACATGGTTTAATTTGAGTTCCATAATCAAGAACATAGCAGAGGGAAATTAATAAGGGAGGAATCACAAACTACCTAGTTCAAAAGGAAGTCAATATTTGCAATCTAATTTGGTCTATGGGATTGCATTGCGAACGGACAAGGACTCTGCTGGGTAAAAATAGTGGTGCAGGGACATATTCTCCCATTGTGGGATATTGGCGATTGAGCTGTTAGTGTGTGGAATAAGATTTGCATTGATTGATTGATGAGATGGCTGGGGGTATCGAGTTGGCTAGCTAAGCAGGCTAGGGGATGATGGTCCTTTATTCAAGGTCACACACCAACGCAGACAGAATTGAGCCTTTTTTAAGGGGTTAGCTCGAAGGAAAATCGGAGACCATGCATGCAGCAAACGGATAGGCAGAAAAGCCATCCTGTGAAGCCGGGAAAATGCTACATTTGCTACATTTGAATATGGAGAGCACTCATGGCCTAACAGTCATACCTTTAGAAACGGAGACATTAAGCTGAAAGTCAATGTTTATCTTGTGTTTAACAATACGTTTCAAATATCTTTTTCCAAATATTACTCTATTTGATGATCAAGTTATGTTCTAAGTTTTCAGCCCAAATTATGCCAATAATCCCCATCACTTATAGATAGAAAAAGCTTGATTTATTGCATCCTAAATGCCAGCTTTCAGTTAACCTTACCCATTCATACTTGATTTGCACAGCAGCATTAGTGGACTAGTGGTGAGGGTTCCAGGCTCCCAAGCATGTGATCTTGGGCACAAGTTTTTATATCCTCATTGGCATTGGTGGGTAGGCCTGGTCACTATACAAATGTTTGGTGTTGTGAAAGGCTGCCTATGATGCCTTTGCATTTGAAAGACCCCTTGGGATTGTTCTTAAAGGGAGGGATGACTTAACCATTCAAGGTTTTCTCTCATCCTGATACGACCTAATCTGTCAAAGACCATGTAAATCCTAATAATAAATGCACAAATCCCTAGAGGCATAATTTAGATATGTTTTGAGCCAGAATTACCTAACTGCCAAATATCTTGGTCATCCATTGAATGCTCTAAAAGCCAAACAGACATGAAATTAAAAATGCTCAAACATGTAATTTCAATGGACATGTACAGATGTTATTTTTTGTAATAACCTGGTTGTGCCAATTACATGATGGACTTTAGGGTTTCAACTATATAACTAGATATGTAGCCATAAATAATGGATTCAAGTGGTCAGGAGTAACTTTTTTTACATTTACATTTTACCATTTACATTTGTAAAACTTATTCAAACTTACATTTACAGTCATAATTCCTGTTGTTCTAGACTGAACTCCCCCAATACCCCTATTCCCGAAATATGTGACCAGACATTTTTCAAATCTGTAATATTTTACAATTACTAATTAACTTGTCTTACTTGTCTTGTCTATGTCCCTCCAGCAATGTCCCTCCATTAATTGCTGAGGCTTATAGAGTCAAAAGTACTAGGACGCAAAGATTTTTTGAAAACCATCTTAACCCTGTCATGTTGGTATTCATTGGATAGCTCTTGCTATGTACTCTAAGATGAGTACCCATGTGCCAGGGTTTCCAGTCATTTTTTAGGTTTTTTGCTTGCAGCATAAGTGTTAAACATTTCAGATTTCTCAATATCTATAAGAATCCATAAACCAATTAACTTATCTTACCAATACCTAGGGCTCCCCTACAGATGGTGTACAAAATAAATCATCAATAATATTACAAAACCCCTATCCCATGATTAACCATGTCTGATTTCTTACTATCTATAAGAATCCATAAACCAATTAACTTATCTTACCAGTATCTAAGTCTCCCCTGCAGCTAATCTCCAGAATGTATCTCCACTGAACTCCCACTCTATGTCCTCTATGACATCACGCTGAGGGTAGATCCAAATAGGCTGTGTGATAATAAGGTGACATGGATCGAGAAACAACCCACATTAGCCCATCCTCCAGGATGTGTCCCGGATATATATCCGTGAAAAGAATGCCTTGTTTTCCTTGCTGCTAGCTGGTTCAGTAAGAAGGTAGTTGGATTGCTGTGAGCTGGGGTGGCTAGCGGTTGTTGTATGTATGAGAAAGTGAAGAGAGGGAGCCAGGAATACCAGTATACTACTCCAGGGTCTCCTCCTCCTCCAGTGGGTGATGTTTTACATGCACGGTTTATGTTTAACACATGCTACGCCCATGACCCCTCCAACTGACGGCCTATAAATATGCTCCTCCTCTCAAACATCATCAGGATGTCCCTCCACACACCCAAATGACACCCAGACCCTGCTATATACACAACAGAGGCAAATACATTACGTATCAGAACTCTTGTCTTAACCCATATGACACCCTGCAGACCCTGCTATATACACAACAGAGGCAAATACATTACGTATCAGAACTCTTGTCTTAACCCATATGACACCCTGCAGACCCTGCTATACATACAAAGGCAAATACATTATGTACATGTATCAGAACTCTCTTCTTAGCCCATATGACACACAGGCCTTGCTAACTACACACAAAGCCAAATAATTACGTATTAGAATTCTGGTCTTAACCCATATGACACCCAGACCCTGGGTGTATCTCTCTGTTCACAGGACATAATAATAACTAACATGAAATCATTCACTGAGATAATATAGGTAGGCAAAGACATCAGCTAAAATATACTCTTCCCAAATGACAACCAGATCACCACAACTACTAGCTCAGCGGTGGGGGTATATATTAAGTAAAGCGACAAACCTCTAATCCCAAATGACAGCATGTGGCCTTACCAAATTGCGATGGTTATAAAGACATTAGGTACCAGGTCAATTAATCTTTTACCCCAACCTACACCCTACTGAGAAGATGGTTTCCAAAGCAGGGAATGTAATTAGCGGTT
The DNA here is from genome assembly GCA_963942565.1 of Maea johnstoni. Taxonomy (NCBI): domain Eukaryota; kingdom Metazoa; phylum Annelida; class Polychaeta; order Spionida; family Magelonidae; genus Maea; species Maea johnstoni. The sequence goes on along the minus strand of CAWWDR010000953.1, from coordinate 14,004 downwards.
TGTACATGACCCAATACACAAATAAAACCCATGTTCCTCTTGAACTGCTTGACATAAAGTACATATAAGGAAAATTGTCCCACTGATACCCAGACTACACCCAGACTTTCTCATCTTTCCTGGATAAAATGAGACTTTGATCAGCCATATGAAAAGTATCATCAAGAGAAATTAATTATATATTAGATAAACATAAACAGAACTGGTATGCTACACAGCACCCTATTTATATAATAAACTACAGTCAAGCCGAACTGAGGTCAAAATATAACAGAACCCTGATGGATATATAGTTGTAATGGTAAGTAACTAGCGTGTTTTAGGGCACTGCAGGCATTAATGGGTTACAAAGCCAGGATATACAAATATTTTGATAGAGCTATTGCATATCCAATTCAACTGAACTGGACCGTAGCTAGCGCAGACATTATCAAAATATGGCATTGAAGCAAAGATAAAGTATGATTTCAAAACATTGTGCAGATATTTTGAAATAGGATTCCAAACATATCCCTTGAGGTGATCATGGTACAGGTTTTCACTTTGATAGGTAAATACAGATACTCACAAGGGAAGAGACAAAAACTATTGTTTTCTGTGTATCCCTTGAGCTACTGAGGGTACAGGGTTTCACTTTGATAGGCAAATACAGATACTCGCAAGAGAAGAGACAAAAACTCTTGTTTTCTGTGTATCCCTTGAGCTACTGAGGGTAAAGGGTTTCACTTTGATAGGCAAATACAGATATTCGCAAGAGAAGAGACAAAAACTCTTGTTTTTTGTGTATCCCTTGAGCTACTCAGGGTGAAGGGTTTCACTTTGATAGGCAAATACAGATACTCACAAGAGAAGAGACAAAAACTCTTGTTTTCTGTGTATCCCTTGAGTTGCTCAGGGTAAAGGGTTTCACTTTGATAGGCAAATACAGATACTCACAAGAGAAGAGACAAAAACTCTTGTTTTCTGTGTCAGCCAGTTGAGGAATCTCAGTTAGTTTGCACTTTTTACACTCTAACCAGCAGCAAGCAATGAGCCAATTCAAAACGCATGCATCGACCGAGGCCTAATACTTTAACCAGTGTAGGAGCATGGAACACACCAGTTCTATACTAAGGAAGCAATGAGAAGAAAAGGCCGTGAACCAAAAGGAAAGACAGAGCCATGATCATATGCAAAATCAACTAGGTTATTATAGTAACATGCTTCAACACATCAGCACCGATACTCAGTCGGGAGAATTAAGGTACAATCCAGACCAAAATCATGTTATTACATGATTTATCATGATTCTGGATGAAAACATGTTATGCCATGATTTGAAATATGAGCACAGATAGTTGCCCAAGAATCTGCATGATCCTGAACAAAATCATGGCATTACATGATTTGAAATATGGTTGACAAAAAATACATGATCTTGGACAAAGCCTTGTTACTACTTGATTTAAGGCGACCCTTAATTGATTTGTAGTTTCCCCGGATCTTTCCCAGGCCATTTTTGCAGATTCGGTAGGGAGGTAAATAGAAATAAAATTAAAATCCTATTTTTAATTTTTTTTTCTGAACCCGAGCATTAATGAGTCGGGAGTTAAGTAGGACTAGCCGTGGCCGCCATTTTGAATTCGAAAATAGCGAGCGCTATTTTCGTATTCAATCCATTGTCTTCAACTAATTGTTGATCGTTCCAACTTAGAAAATATTAATTTCTAAGTTGATGATAGTGTTCCCTGACATCTAATTGGCTTAGATGTCCATTAGTTTTGCCAAAAAGTGTCAGGAAACGAACGCTGTTGATCGTAAACAAAGGTGGCAACACTCGATCAACAGCGCCTGCGATTGTTCTCACCCGTGGTGCGCAAGTTGAATTTCACGCAATACAACAATTTCTTTGATGTCTTGCTGAAATAAATCTTGTGATTCATGTTTTTCTTTGCTAATCTTGCAAAGAAACACGTGTAGGCATAGGTGAGATACATATCTCACCTATTCCGTCTGAATTTCGCCATAACTCGCCGTATTAATCGAGCGCGACCAACCGAAAGTTGGTCCGTCGTAGCGAGAAAAACCTGGGCTGACATCGATAAATGGTGAGATTTCTCGCATGTAACATGTTGTCTGGCGAGATTTCAAACTGTTTTTCATTTCTCATTGGATACTTTTAAGTTGGGTCGGCCGTCTATAATAAAATAAAAATTAATACTGATTTTTTTTTTCTGTCGGGTGGTTTTCATTTAGTTCGGCGGATCCGGGAAACTACAAATCAATTACGGGTCGCCTAACTGAACAGCAAGAGTAGGAATGATCCTGCGCAAATAAATGATATTACACATATTTTATATCAGCACGTTACAAATTCGTCTTTCACAAAGCACTTTAGACATGATATAATATAATGACTGTATCATGGGAAAACACATCAACATGTGGTATTGCATGATTCACTCCTGTTACTAACTAGATATGGTAGAATATGATTGTGTTATGGTTGTGTTAAGCCATACATGTGATAACTTAAATGGCTATTTAAAAACTGGATCATAGAAAAACACTATTGCATGTTGTATCATGTCAACACACATCACTTATTTGGATATGGCCAGGCATGGTATGACATGATTGCAGCTATCAAGATATGTGATAATCAGCAGAATATTTCAATACAGAATCATGGGTAAAACCTTAGAAGACCAAACACAAGGTAAAACTAATGCCATATTTAATATGTCAACGAAAGTCTCATTGGCCATGATTTGACATGGTATGATATGTAAGCTTTTATGGAAATCTGTAACAACTTAATGTCTTACAAGTGTACATTACATCTGGACATGGTTAAGCATGTTTGGTATTATGGTGTTATTCTATAACTTAATTTTATTTTCTCTCATTTCTCATCCATCAACTACATCACCCTATTGGCTGCCTGCTCTAGAGTCACCTAATCCCAGCAATCACTGGGCTATGCATTTGCACAGGCTAAAATAATATGATTTTGTTACACTCACAAGCATTGCGCCGAATACAGTTATTGTCCACTATCTTCTGAATATCTAATACATGCTATTTTCCTGTTACATTGGAGCTATGTGATGATTAACTGCATATTTCAAAATACGATCATGGGGAAATTATCTAATGCAAAATAGCAGGACATTGCGGATCATTGCCAATGTATGTAACTGCCATTGTGTTGACTTCCTTTTACCCTCAACAGTGTCTTGTGTGATATATAAAGAGGTATATCAGCCTAATAGAGCCAGAGTCTTAACCCCTAAGGGTCATTAATAACAGAAAACTCCATCTCAAATGTCTGCCTAAATCCCTAATAACCCAGGCAGCTGGCAATTTACAAACAGAAAACTTAACCCTCTACAGTCTTACTAGCACCCAAAAAATGTCTAAAATAAATCCTGGTAGCAAGCAATTTTTGCCAAGTATATTTGAAGGGGAAATGATGAAAGATAACCATTTTGCAATGCCATTTTAAAGGTAGTTTTCACTTTCATGTTTGATGTGTGAGTTACATTCATAAACATCACAGGTTCAGGCAAAAGAATGTTAATCAATTTTGTGTTTCACTTACAAGCATTTATTTTCCAACAAAAAACATAAATAGATTAAGTACAGGGGCATCAATGAATCTCACAGCAAAGTTTTAATCTACTAACATTAAAATGAAAAAAGTTCAATTCTATTCTGATGCTAATACCCTGCAAAGCAGTGAACCATAGCAGTGACACCTGGATTTTATGAACACTGGGATCTGGTTTTGGAATTCTGATTATCGATCACATTTTCTGCCATATTAAGGCTAATTTGTGACTAGCCAGTTGCAAGTAGCGGAGGAAACCCCGAGTATTCAGCAAAAACCACTGCCTAACCCCAAATCACATACAACAGCCAGGATTTGAACCCACCAGGGCAAGCCCCTGTACACCAGGGGCTTAGCCGCAATGCGTCCTGCGTGTCATTTGGACACGCAGAACACTGTTTTTTGACAGTTTGGACACCCAAAAGTTTATGTCAGAATTTGCTGAAGATGACTTTTCTTAGAAGATAGAAGATGTAGAAGCTGTCTTGTCACTTTTATAAGACACACAAAGCAGTATCTGGCCTAAAAAAGCAAAATCTGTAAAGGTATAGGGTCTATCTTATTAGTAGTTTGTATTTTGTACCACACTTTGGACACGCAAAAGTCTATGAAACATCTATTTGGACACCCTGTTTCCAAATATAGGCTAAGACCCTGCTGTACACTGGGAAAAGAAGAACTTGATGATAGCAAATCTGGGTTCTAACACCTAGCTGTATAAAACGCTTAAATGAAATTGATTATGGTTACTGATTATTTCCTGATGACGAATGTGACACCTGCCCTGGAGGTCTGTGTTGATTTCTGTGTTAGTTGAAGTATGACAGCACTCATGCATTTTCTCAGTTTATATTATTATCAGTTTCAGATCATAAAAGCCCATCAACCAGCTCTGGCCTTCATCTAGACTTGTTTTAATTAGTACCTTCTTCATTTATAATGAGATACTTATCTTCCCATATCATGATTCTTTTCAAATCATGATTAACTGTCAGACAAGGTTGGTCTGCTAATTTTGGGTTTTCATCACAGGGGCGGATCCAGGGGGGGTTCGAGGGGTTCGTCCGATGGTGAGTTATTTTGCACCACCACGCCACCTGTGGACAAACATCAAAACTTTTTTTTTTTCCTGCCTCGGCCCCCAGTTGCAATTTGCAATTCTGTCCACGTCTTTTGTTTCCCCAGCCTCTGAGTAGGCAACAGGCTGATTGGTGTCAGCCAGGTGTAGGTCCGAGTGGATGTACATCCTGCTCGAGGGGATTATCTGCCGTGAACCAGCGGATACAGAATTACAGTCCAGTTGTTCCCAGACTAAGAATAGCTTGGAAAACCTGAAGTTTGTTAGGGGAGGGGGTTCCTTGATTCTCAAACTTCTAGACCACTTGATTCCTTAGTCTAGTGGATACAGAATTACAGTCCAGTCGTTTGCAGACTGAGAATAGCTTGGAAAACCTGATATTTGTTAGGTGAGGGGGGGGGGGGGGGTTCGTTGATTATCAAACTCCTAGACCACTTGATTCCTTAGTCTAGCGGATACAGAATTACAGTCCAGTCGTTTGCAGACTGAGAATAGTTTGGAAAACCTGATATTTGTTAGGTGAGGGGGGGGGGGGGGGGTTCGTGGATTATCAAACTTCTAGATCACTTGATTCATTCCTTAGTCTAGCGGATACAGAATCACAGTCCAGTCATTTGCAGACTAAGAATAGCTTGGGAAATATGAAGTTTGTTAGGTGAGGGGGGGGTTCGTTGATTCACAAACTTCTAGACCACTTGATTCCTTAGTCTAGCGGATACATAATTACAGTCCAGTCGTTTGCAGACTAAGAATAGCTTGGAAAACCTGATGATTGTTAGGTGAGGGGGGGTTCGTTGATTCTCAAACTTTTAGATCACATGATTCCTCCAAACCCTATGGAAAATACCTAACTAATAGCCAACAGATACATAAATAACCACATATTAACACCTTTTGAGGTGGCTTAACCCATTTGCATCTGAAGTGCAAAAATGGTCAAACAACTTTGGGCATACCTCATCAAGTAGAGTATTATTTGTAAAAAGGTTGAATAGAAATGGTTCAGCAAAATTAGAAAAAAATTGAAAGTGCTGATTTCTGAGAATTCGACGAGCGCAGAAGGGGTAATTTACTGAATGACTCTCATGACTGGTGTTTAGTCATATTACAAATGAAAGAGTCTGTCTCCAATTGATCCCCCCCCCCCCTCCCCCCCCCCCCCCCCCCCCCCCCCAGATGCATGTATCGCAATTACGCTAACATCAATCAAGCATAGTGGGCAAAAGTTCTTCCCCTCATCCCAAGGGTGTTCACATTGTTAAATCTTTCCAAAAGGTAAAATATATTTCTTAAATGTTTGAAAGTGCAAGAGGTCCGTTCAATCTTGCGACCAAAAAAAAGCATATCATAATTTATATGAAAAATTGCGTTTCAATTAAAATTTCGCTCTTACTCTATAATGTATTTTGTTATATCTCTTATGAGATTATTTTTTTTTTATATCTATTATGAGATTATTTTTTTTTTTATATCTCTTATGAAATTATTATTTTTAGCTCTCTGCAGTTGACTCCTGGTGATGTTTTCATAAATAATTGTGAGTGGCGCCACCAGTGTCACTTTTCGGAACTACATTGAACCCCCCCTTCTCAAATCCTGGATCCGCCCCTGCATCATGATCCTTTCACTAAGAAATACTCATCAGTTCTGTTACCCAATGTAGCTGAGACTGTCAAGGATGTCCGAGGATTTCTAGGATTTACCTTAGGCCTAAAGAAAAGTTGTTTGTTTCCTGTAACCCTACCCTAACAAGTTTTTATTCAAAAAAATCCCTACCCCAAAGTTTTTCAGCTCTTCCTATGTCAAATCAACATAAGACATGAACAAACCACACATTTCTGCTTAAAAAAATAATGCAAAAAAATTTCATGGTAATTCAAACTTCATTTGCTAAAAAGGCTGTGTGGTCTAATATCACAGTGTCCAGTGGAAGAGATCTGAAGCAAAGTTTTCCTGGACATTCAGTGAGAGAGGTGCGACAACAGATTCTTTCCTAGAAGAAATATGTGCCACTGGGGAAGACATTTCCAGACATGCGGCTATGATAACATGTACAGCAACACTAACAGAGGCCAGCACCCAGCCAGCCGGTGCATCGCTCTCCTGTGAGTTAGAGAGCACTAGATTGGCATAACAGACCCAGCAGAGGTCTGCAGGACATGGATGATGACCATTAGTCCAGGCTGTCCAGGCGTCAATTGATCTCTTCCAGAATAAGCCATGAGCTGTTTGCCAAGCCCTGGAATACCTGACAAGTCTCTGTGTCACCTGACTCCAATAACAGCCCCCACTAGACCTTAGGAGGACAGCAGCAGCAGTGGTAGTACCGTAGGGTCAATAGACATAACCTAGATTTCTCTAGGTGTCAGAGGCCTGGAGGCCTGGCGCAGCACACGGTGGCTTCTTTGCTCTCAACCAAAGGCAGATGAATAGTACTAATAATACTGTTAGGCCTAAAAAAGTTGTTTTATTTCCTGTAACCCTACCCTAACAAGTTTTTATTCAAAAAAATCCCTACCCTATATTTTTTATTGCCCATCCAACTCCCAACCAATGTAAAACATGCATGCATAAAACGCACATTTTTGACCAAAAAAATAATGCAAAAAAATATTTTTTACTGGCCTACCTACCCTTTTTTTTCGGACCGTTACGGGAAACAAACAATTTATTTTTTTAGGCCTTATCAGCCTTTGTCTCAACCAATTTTCAAGCTGTACAGGGCCTGAATCTGATGGCCTCGTGGTCTAAGGCATCGCCATTGACTTATCGCTCTCACACACATACACGGTTGCTTGCGTTGATTAAAAAAATGAAAGTTTTAGATCTTTTTAAGTTTTAAAACTTCCAATGCTGAGACTACTTTTGTCCCCAAGCACAAGGATGCAAAGATTTTTGAAAATCATCTAAACCTAGTCATGCTGCTATTCGTTGGATAGCTCTCACAAAGTATTCTCAGATGATTATCCATATGCCAGGGTTTCAGTCATTTTTCAGTTTTTTTGCCTGATTTTATATTGGCAAAATTAGCCACCACCAGCATAAGGGTAAACATAATTTCACTAAAATACAGAAAAAATAGAAATGTTTCATCTTTTTTCTGCAAAGGGTTTATATTAAGTAATCTAGTACTAACAGATGGTGATAAATTGTTGGAACGCTACCTCAATGGGCGAAATGAATTCTTACATGCTCTGTAAATATCATTAAATTGACACAGTAATAAGGTTTCATATTTTTGTCATGCCCTGCAAATACATAACATGGAAAAGGCAATGAGCCAATGAAATCAGGATAAGTACACTAACTGCGGGCTGGCTCTCACAATAAGGTGCATGCTGAGAGCAAACATCACACATTTGATATCTTATAGAGTTCAAAAGTATGACTATCCTTGTTTTTATGCCACTAAAACAGTTCTAGGTCTCAACTTAAGGTTTAACACATAATTACGTAAAGAGCTTACTAAACCACATGACCATGGGGGCAGTTCCTTTAACCCTTATACTGCTGCTGGTTAATTAGGCCAATACAAAATGATGCAAAAAAACTTTAAAATGACTGAAACCCTGGCAAATGGGTACTCATATGAGAGTGCTCAGCGAGAGCTTTCCAATGAATACCAACATGACAGGATTCAGATGGTTTTCATTTTTTTTAGTTCTTATGCATTAGACGAAAGTAGTCTCAGCATTGGAAGGGTTAAGACATTACTGTGTCAAACACTCCAACATCATCATACCATGTGACTAAAAATCAAGTGTGCAATAGCATGCAATGTGCTAGACCCCAAGACTATGGGGGCAACCCCCTTTGCACACATTCAGAGTAATCAGATAACTTGCCCCTCTTGGGATGTGTCTGGGAAGAAGTTGGTGATGAATGTGAAGCTCATTCCTGAGATGTGAGTAACATCTGGCAGCTTAGTCCAGCCTCTAACATAGAAATAAAAGAGCCCAGGAGTACCACCGACTGGCCCCTAAATCTCCCTCACTATCCATCCCTGGCATGCTTGCTTTCCCATCAGAATCATAACACGTCTTACTCCACGTGGATCGATACCCGTGGTCTAGCCAACACCGTTTGCTCCTACTACTACCCACAACAAGTGACACTATTTTTCTGTCCAATTACCCAGCCAACCAACCCTGCTCCGATGGCATCGATCTCCAGGCAGCGAGCCGCGGCCAAAACCCGCCAAAACTAATAGCCGCCAAAATCACAGGCACGGAAAATTGGATTCATCCACCTCTCTCCCAGCAATCAGATTTGTGGGTGTGCTCAATCTTACTGGCTGTCACTGCGCTCAGGCAACCGAGCGGAAAAGCAAAACCTATCATCAAAATGACATATGATTGGTAACCCGGGCTATAGGTTCCCAAAACTTCATAGCCCGATTGAAAATCTTATAGTCCCATTAAAAAACGAAAAAAAGGAGCTGCATCGGTTATCCTAAATTACACACACGCACACAACACACGCACACAACACACACACACATATATATATATATATATATATATATATATATATATATATATATATATATATATATATATATATATATATATATATATATATATATATACATACACACACACACACACTGCCTATAGTATTGTTATTCCTCTGTTATGACCTAAAAATATCAATCTTTTCTTATAGCCAGTTGGGCTACAAAGGCAAATATTCTTATAGCCCGAAATAATTTTCTATAGCCTCGGGCTATCAAGCTAGTGTCTAACTGGATCCCTGATATATATATATATATATATATATACATACATATATATATATATATATATATATATATGTGTCTAACTGGATCCCTGATATATATATATATATATATATATATATATATATATATATATATATATATATATATATATATATATATATATATATATATATATATATATATATGTGTGTGTGTGTGTGTGTATATATATATTATAAGAGTCTAGGGTCTAGGCTATGAGTGGGTAACTCTTATCTCAAAACCCTTGACCTTATTCATTATCTCTCCCATTATCCTCTCTGCTATTTACCTGTGATAATGTCCTGACAGATTTCTATGGAGTAGTCTAGTTGTAGAGTGAAGTACTATAAAACAATTTCGTAGTGCTATATGTTAAGCCTGTATTGTAATTAGGGCCTTAATAATAGCAAGTAGGATGCAAGGTTGTCATTTTTTCACACAGAGATCATTGAAAATCACACTTAAAAAAATATGACCCCCACACAAATTAGTTAGAAATTTCTGCATATGCCAATTTAAAGCTAATAGCATTATTTCCTTTTTGATGTTAATGCTAGTACATTCCTTAAGGACATCAGGTATTTCCATACATGTAGATACATCTTAGTAACTTTTCATTGAACGTCTTCATACCTTTTTTGAAATGAATGACAGCCAAACTTTTAATGATTGCCTATATTTGGATATCGTTCTATCTCAAAGTAATCTAGGCCTAACTGTAATGATAAGGACGAGAGAGAGAAACAAAGAACACAAGTTGATCACCCTATTCATTTCAATACTAAAAGATTTGGCACGTTCATTTCATCTCAACGACTGCTATTACTAAATATGCAGCTCAACAAGACGATGAAATAATTGACCATTACAAATCTATATCACTTAGACTAAAAATGTTTGTCCAATGACTATTACGATACATTTTTGAATGTTATAGGTGGAAAGGATATGATAGTTTTAATAAACATGTGTATGCTGCAGTAGAAGTATCCTACCTGAAGAAGGGCGATGGATGAATATCCTCTATAATGATTAACAATTAAACCACTCTTGATCTCCAGTAAAAGTCATCCACATTGTGTACATCCACTACATATAAGTAGTTGTGTTATTCCTTTCTGCTGTTTGCTTTTGAAAGTGGCTCCCAACGGCAATGGCAATGGGATTTCAATATTTATATAGCTACAACTGGGGTAGATGCCTAGCTCTGCTTATCAGTGCAAAACAGGCCTATGGGGGTCAAAGTTCCAGTGAGGGGTGGCAACAAGATCATGAGCACCGAGGAATAAGCTTGACCACCTGGATAGCCTAGGCTGTCATATGTATTTTTCTGTTATGTTTTTTTTTCTGTTACCAAGCACCAAATAGTGTAGCTAGCCACAGTGGTCAATTTAGTTTACATTTATCTCAACAGGATTCAGTTTGATTATGACAAACATAAAGATAACATAGAGATAGGAGGAGCAGGTGGTGCCATCTATCTACCAAACCTGGTACCACACCACAGTGCTTGGTCAACACATAAGGGAAGGTGAACATTACAGGGACTAGGAGCCTAGTCTACCACCTGGACCACTGGAGCTAAAAATGAACCTCTCATGACTGTTGGTTGGACATATGCAAATATACCCAAAACAATGCATGATACACCACAAGATTTGAAAAGAACAACAACAATTAATACTTCTAACTATTTGCATGATGTTTTCTTCCAATAGAGGGTGCAGTTGACTATTCTGTCACTTGCCCTAAATGAATAGACCATAAACTATTATAAACAGGTTATCATTGACCCCTTCCCTTCACAGCAATATATAGACTATGAACTGATGGGTATCCAAATAATGATAACAATAGCAAGGGTTACATATATTCTTATGGATTAATCCGGTACAGATACTTTAACCCAATTTCATACTAGTTATTTAGTGTTCCAATATGCCGTGATTATTTTGTTGTAGATCCCATTCCCATCTGGGGTGTACATTTGTACTACAATTACAAATTTGAACATAATTTTTCAAACAGATTAATATTTGAAAAATATTTGCTGGGTTGTGAAGCCTGACCAAAACATTTTCAAGTCAAATATTGCTCAAAATATTGATTTCTTTTGAAGGCAATCCCAGTGTATAAATGGGTTAAAATGGCCATAATCATACTCTTGAAAGTTTTAGGCCTTTTCTGAGTGCAGAAGCAGTATGAGTTTTGGTGAGAGATTAAAGGAATACCAGAGAGAATGAAACATCAACATAGCTGCCAGGGGACATTCCTACCGAGAACTTGCTTGCTTCATCAACAGAAAACTCTGCCAACCCAGTCTGCAATACAGAGGGCAGCTAGTTCTTAACCCTAATGCTGCTGGTGGCTAATTTGGCCAATACAAAAAGATGCAAAAAACCTGAAAAAATTACTGAAACCCTGGCAAATGGGTACTCATCTGAGAGTTCTCGGTGAGAGCTTTCAAATGAATACCAAGATGACAGGGTTTCAATGGTTTTTCAAGAATCTTGCATTCTTGTGCTTTGGACGAAACGTAGTCTCAGCATTGGAAGGGTTAACTTCAGTCAATCTAGATTCTAGGCTGTCATATGTAATGTGTCTGCTTTAAAGTTTTTTTCATTATTACTACGCCTAAAGTGGTCAAGCTGTTCAGTCCAGTGAAATCACTTTATATCTATCTCATATCTATCTAACAATATGGATAGAAGACTCTGGTTGAGTATGACCCAACCATCCAAAGATAGAAAGAGATAATCCATCACAATAGAGCGACAATCTATTGCTCCCGTACTCCTTTATAACAGGCTTCTGAAGAGGGTCATATATGCCGAAACCGCGGCAACAATAGTCCAACAATGGACTTGTTCACACAGATGGGACGTCATACATGACGACCATCTGCATTTCCCTCCATAGGGACACGACATTCCACGACACTTTTCTGGTACTACTAGCCTATACTTCACACATTACTAGCCTTCCAAAATGTTGCAGAGACTTTGTAAGTATTAGCAGGCATATTTTATCATTGTCATAGAAAATTCCAGGTATTTCCCAGCTACAGTAAAGGCACCTTCATCACTTAAAATGGATTTTAGTTTTACCCCTTCACTTTTAATACATAAATATCTTGGGTCTAGATTTAACCCATCCATCCCTTTTAAACTCTAAAAAGTTGAATATTTGTTGGCATCTTTCTGAGTAAAAATTCATTTGGCCACTCCAATCTCATTACTTGTCTTACAAGCTTCTCTTGGAAAAATTATGTCTGACTCCAAATATGGATATAAAGAGAATAAATTCTAAGTATTCTACAATCCTATCAAGGTGCGGGATCTGGTGTCACTGAACAAAGGGGTTGATTAAATAAGAGGTGACAATCTCCCAGTTTATCCATTACTCAATCAAGAGCATTAAAATTCATGGTGGGTTTTGTGACAAGCATCCTGCCAAAGCAGGTCTAGGAGGTGGGGCTATGTTCCTTTCAGCCAGCAGTAGCAGTAATAAACAATCCTTAATGCTGCTGTATTTATCACAATATTGTCTTGGTGATGTTTTTCTCAACACCCAGATGCAAGACACCTTTGTACTTGGTATGCGGATCGTTATTCGATACATCAATCATATTGATAATAGATTCGGAAAAGAATTTTTTTCTAAATGATATGTTTAATGATAACAGTTTAGCATATCAGATACTGTAAAGTTCGAAATATTAACGTGGAAGTAATATTAGTGACTTTAACGAGTGGGTCCGATTCGTTAATATTACGATCTGTTAATATTTGTTATATTTTGTATTCAAATTGCATATCTAGTCAAAATTACACATGGTTGATAACTATACGTATATACATAGACACATGTGCGTACAACCAAATTTGAATGATGCGCAAAATCACAGGGGATCTCAGATCCTTAATTACAATATACCAGTCTGAGGATGGGCATTCATTGACACGTGAGTTCAATAAACAGCCGCATGGTGATACTAGATTCGCAATAAAATCTGCGTGGTTCTAGGAAATTGTGATTGCACTTAGACGTTCAGACGATCATTCGTACCGTTCATAGCTCGATCTGGTAATCTTGAACCCTTAATTTCACTGGTTGCGCCTTAATGAAACAAGGTCTAGTCTACAGTATCTTTGGGCATGGGTGGTAGATTAGTACATGAATTAGAATACCACTACTCAGATGGCGCTTTTAGTGACGGACCAGACGCTAATATTACGATCCGCTATATCGAAAAATGGATCAATTCGCCAAATATAAACTCGCTAATAACTCGAACTTTACAGTATATATTGTCACCTGGGGAACTCTTCCTTTGAGAACAATGCTGAGCTCCCTCATGAGATTCAAGTAGGCTGGCCACAACCCCACAATGGGGGGTGGCACATTTATCTGTGTGATAGCTGAAACAAGTACATTTATCTCTCCGGTCTATTTATATATGAATCAAGAATTTAAAAACGTTGATCATAAAAAAGCAAAAAATAAAAAAAAGAATATGAAACTACATATAGCCTTTGCTGTAGTTTAGAATTGTAGCCTGGAACACCCAGT